>PNEQ01002501.1:3859-23317 GCA_003012365.1 Medauroidea extradentata
GGGAAGGGAGGACACGAGCGGAGCCGAAGGTTGCCGAGACCGGCCGAACACGTCGAAGCGGGACGGAGAAGAGTCACAGACGTCGGACGAGACACCACAGGTCTAATTTAACCACACACTTCTAGGTTATCACTGCATTCACAAGTCGCTGGCCGTAATAATACATTTCAGACAAGGAGTGTGCTACTCCTAGTTCAACCCACACAACTACTCCTGCTTATCTCTTCTTAGCTTGCTACATCTCATATTTACTTCGTAGACCTTCAGTTTTTTTAAATAAGCAGTAAGGACGGTGAATGAGAGGACGCATTTGCTGTTCTGATTCACTTTCATGCTCACACAGTCGGCCGTACGTGTTTTTGTCTTTTTGTTTAATGGCAATTTCAACATTTACTGTACACTAATTATAAATTATAATTTAACACACTAAACGTCCCATAAACTTGAGCAAGAAGCAATAAATCCTTTTAGGCTGGCCGTTGCGTTGTTAAAGTATCGTACACACCATCAGGAAGAGCGTGGGAACAAGATTAAATCACATTACTTTTTGTCTTGGAACAAATCTGTTTGGACAGCTGAAGGAGAAGAAAGAAAAATAAAAAGTAAAAAAAATCATGGACGTTGGGCCATGCGTGAAAACAATCATGTCTAGCTTTAGCATTGCTTTACAACGAACTGTGTATCTAGATTTGGCAGTGATCTTGTAGGTCAGACATGTTTTCTGTTGGCACACTGCTGGAATAAAGTCACAAACTTGTGACCTTGCTCAATGTCAATGCATACACGTGCGCGCACGTCTGTTACTACTAATTGGCTTCGAACTTAACTTCGTGTTCCCTCTAAATACCGTTTACTACTAGTGCACGAAAATAAAGCAACTACCAACGTTGGGCGTAGCTTATTTTTGCTGGCAAATAACACTACAATAGCCTGCCCAACGGACAAGTGAACAATTACATTCACCCGTCCAAGCTGACTTTTATATGTCTCGGGCATGCACACAAATTATTCGACGCGTGCCGCAGTGTGAAAGGGCACACAGAATTATCGTCAGAGTATTCGTGCTAAAATAAATAAATATATAAATAAATAAACTGCTACACTTGTCAAACTGTTTACATTGGTCTGCAGCGGCCGGCAGTGTAGTCATGTTGACTGCAGGCGCGTGCACTTTTGCCGCGCGGCTGCACGGGCGAGACACATTTGAGGCGGCCCAGCGATAGATAACCATACTGTGAAGTGTTCAGCCACTTCCCCATCTTGGTCAAATCTTTATAAAGTAATTTTGTGTTCTTATTTAAATTTAAATGTTAATTTTTCATAACAAGCTATATGCTGTTTTCAGTATGAGTTCGTCAGGTGTTTGGGATGATACAACAGGATTCAGTAACCTAGTAATTGGGGACATACTTAGTTTAAATTCATCCTTTCAAAATTTAAGTATTAAAATACAGTCTGGAATTTTAAAGTAGAGTCGTTTGTTTGTTTTCCTGGCTTGTTTGGTTTCAAATTGACCACATTACAATTTTAATTATTTTTGTTGAAATAAATTTTTCTTGTATGTTAACTAATTTTTGAGTTTTGGCAATTTTAGCATATTAATAAATTTTCCCTGGTGAAGTGAGTAACTTCTTGTGTTGCAAGCTTCTCCATGCTGTAGGATTTCTGGCCCCGACATTGTGGTTGATCGCTTGCTTCATGGAATTTTCTCCATGACGTAGGTTATTGACGCACGTAGGTCAGCTATCACAGGGGGTTGCTTTGGGTATTGTGCCGCGAAAGTAGTTCCGCTGTTGCATTACCTTTTGTCCCCAATTATTATACTTGTGTGGGTAAATCATTTTATTTTGATGCAAAAACTATAAATTCAGATTTTGGAATCCTTTGTTATATGTTTAAGTGTCATTTTACTGTTTTTGGGGAAATTGGAGTCTGTTGTATCACTCCGCCGATGTGCGCTATTTGTTACCATGTCCGTTGCCGTGGCCGGCTCGTCGAGGCAGTCAATCTTGGGCGGTGGTTCGTAGTGATCGTGTTGGTGCCAGGCAGAGGCCCGTTGTAGTAGTGATTGTCGAGCAGGGGTCCGCAGTGGTTAAGTTTTTGCAATTTCATAATTACTTTGTTTTTGTTTGTTAACTCAATCGGACATGGTAACGCCAGACAGCTGACGGGTTTATTTGTGATTGGTGAAGAACCGCCTTTTTGTAAGAAACTTAACGAATTCAAACATGTGTTAAAGTTATAGTAAAAATAAATCAACAATTGGCTGAGTAAGCGAGTTTTCATTGGTGAAATCACGATGGTGTTTTAACCATGAAAATAACTTAAACTGAGCTATCCGGAGCACACCAGGCTACATAACCTGAACTGATATGTGGATAACCAAGTGAACGACTCACGCTAACTAGTGCGAACGTCGCACTCGTCACGTCTCCTGGGCTGAGGTACTACAGAAGCAGCTGTGTCACATCTTTAGTGCCAACGAACAGGGACTTAACATCAACAGATACACATAAACAGATGCAAGCCGCGTCACAATACTTACATGACGCGGCGGAAATTTTGGTCCGTTTTGACTTAGTTAATAGTTGCACCTATACTTGTTGGGTATCATTGTAACCAGCGCATATTTACCTGTTAAAAGAAACCTATATTTCCTTAAATATATCGTACTACTTTGTAATTAAATAAGATTAAAGACAGTTTTAATGCCATTTCAGGGTTTAGGGGTCAGAATCTGCCAAATACGGCTATAGCGAAGTTCGAACACAGAACCGTGACATTTTGCTGCAACGAGACTCTACTGTACGTATTTATATCTACTAAGAGTTAAATTCAGTTTTTCATGTGATATTTTAATATGGAAAATGTCGTTAGTATTTGAATATGACATACGTATTTACTGCTGTACCAACCCATACATTTTTTCTGAAAAACAAAATTGAAAAGTCGAGGTGTGAGTAATACATAGAAATCAAGGATTTTGGTAAATAAGGCTTGAGAAAATAGGGTTTATCATACATGACAGATTGTTGGAAGGATTTACCATAGTATAAATATGTATCAAACCCTGTAATGTCAGAATGTAGCGCATCAGCGATACATATGCAACATCAAAATTACAATCAGCCAAGGTATCGGCCTTGTGTACAGCTTGAGGCGGCTGCCAGCCTTCTGGAAAGTGTCGAGCTTGCAGCGTGCCAAGAGAGCGTGCACCTAGATCCATTGTCTCACTTGCTCTGTCCTATGAGCGGGCATCTAGGCACTAACAGCATGTAGTGATGCTAAGATCCAGAACCAATATAGTGTTTCATTGCTCCACTAGAATGTGCCACAGTACATTGGCTGCAGAGCATAAGCATGCCTTCAAGCCCGTGCCAACGTTGAACTTTCACTGTCACTAATACAATATCCAACATATCAAGTAGTCCTGAATGCAATTTACATTTTTGTGGCATCATTTAATTCTTACGATGTCATCCAAATATTTCATTTAGTTAATATTAATGTTATTTAAATAAGTTTTTCAACCAAAGGCAGTTAAATTGGAACTGTATAGTGAAAAATAATTTATCTCTACAGTACCATATTGAAAATGTTGTGTGTGGATTTAACATGAGGGCAAGTGGTACGTAGTTAAATATGGTATGTATGCCACAGCAGAATGCCGTTGTTGTCAGTATTGGATGTAGAGTGTTTGGTACTAGGTGCTAACTCCAGTTCAAGTTCCTTACTTACTTTTTTTTTGTGAGAGATATTTTAATAAATGTTTTAGTTTCTATAGTAAAATATGTGTGCATGAATTTTTTAAATAATCATGCTGTAATTACAATATGATAATATTATTAATTAAACTATAGTGACAAATGAATGACAATAATGTAATTTTAACTTTAATATTGGGGAAACTAAAGGTCACAATACCATTTAATATGCTGTAAGGAAGGACATATTGTAAAATTGAGCCGAACTACAAGGAGACGACTCCAAAGGCTGAAGGCCTATATTACCATTTAACTAAAAACAGACACTCGCATGACAAATCTAACATTCGGGGCAAGTCCCCACCAGTTCAAATAACCAATGCTTATAGCGAATTGATGAACAGGTTCCTCTCGAGCAAAGAAAACACGCATGTGACGTCAATAACCTGCATTTAATGCTCACTTTTACCAGAAAACACAGTTGCCACTCGGGCCATTACAAAATCTGAACAATTATTGACATTAACTTCTTCGTAAAGGTACACTGGTCTTGTTGACATTACATTCGTTAAAAATGTATTACAACTCTGTGCACTTTACCATTTTATTCCCCCACAATTCAATCCAATCACACCACACTCCCAAATAAATGCTTCATGAATGACATGCCAAAAGGTCACTTATTCAGACGTTTTAAGAAAACTATTGCTTTCATCCATGTTTTGGATAACAGAGCGCTATGAACTATGCTTTGCTGGAATCCGACACTAAATATCCAAAAAGGGCCTCCAACCAGGCATGAACTTCTCCCGCTCCTTCTCAATATTAAGGAGGCAGGACGATAATCGCGGCTAGATGAACGGTCCTCAAGCTAAGGCGGACGGGAAAACTCACCCAAATAACTCCACAGATAGTCATGTGAAGCCACTCACTCACAGAACAGCAAGGCAGGCGATCGTTAAACCAGAAGTTTCGCGGGCCACTTAGGCCGCGACCTGCAATACTCCCGCATGCCTGTGACGACTCATGGTCTCCGTCAAACACTACGGTACAGTAGGACCACACTCAGGCCTCTCTAGCACTCAATGTTTACACATCCACGTCTGACCTAAGAGTGAGCGCCCTCCGCACGCATCGCGAGTCAGCTGCTCGCTTCCTTCGGGCCCCTACCGCCGGCAGACGGAACTAGGCCTCCCTCCCCCCTCCAGGCCCATTCCTCCATGGCCAGTGGAGAAGTCGGACCGGGGGAAAGGGGAAGACATAGCGCCGTTAACCGGGGCAACCCTTCTCGCTTAACAGCCTACCAGACCAGGCAAACAAGAGAGGAAGAAAGGGAAGGCAGACTCTCAAACAAAACCACAAAACTCAGAACCCCCTAAAAACTAATAAAAACTAAAGAAGACAAACTAAAAACCCACTCCAAAACCCAGGAGCCCGCTCAAAATTATAAATATAAGTAAATATACTGGAGTAATTTTTATTTTTGAAAGCTTAATGTCTTAACTAGTACAGTATTATAGACTCTAAACAAAGCCATATTTTTCAACATTTCATCTGTAGGGCCCTTGATTTTTGCAAAAAGGTTCTTGTACCAGCTGTATTTTAAATACGTTACACATACATCTGCATTTCATCATGGTCATTGGTGGCGTGTCTTTGTGCTGAATCATTTCTTGTTTGACTGTGTCAATCACAGTATGTTTATTAAGACACTACACATTTGTGATTTAGGAGTAGATCCACAAGATGTTTAGAATTAAATACATGAATGCCTTAGCATTATAACATTATGTTGCAAAAGTCGGTTACTAAAAATACAGAATATCTATTAACTGGTAATGTCTTATGCTGTTGTGCATGACAATTCCACCCATAGTAAACAGTCTTTGAACCTTGGTACTGGGTGGCAATCCGGTATCAAATGTTATGCACTATTTTTAACATTGCATACAGAGTTAATTGTAGTACAATTGTCATTTCTTATTAGGGACAGAAATTTACTAAGTGTGTTCTGGGAAATATTTATTTCCACATTCCTCTGCACAGGAGACACTTGACAAATCAAGTTATGGTAGTTTTCATTCACAGCTGTAATATTTCATTGTTTAGTACCATTACTGTCTTAATGTATAAAGGCTGCTATGGTGCCAGCTGGTAAATAGGACCGGATGGTGGCCGAATTTTGTTACAAGTGGTGTCTGAGCTTTCACCCCAGCGCCTCCCCCCTATTTTTTGCACTAAAAGTGTATTAAATTATTTTATTTTTGTATGATGTAGTCCCGTAGAATAATGTATTTAATTTAGTCTTCTTTGCTAATTTAAAATAATTATTGGATGTAATACCATGAATATTTGAGGCCTAATTATAATTAACATGCATTAACTTTGATGCATATGTCTGTACATCTATCAACACTACTGCATATTGCATGCATTTGGTCATCACTTCATCACCATCTCATTCCTGAAATTAATGAATCTCATATGAGAAACTAACAGTTTGCCCCAGTGACTGGCAATAATCAAGTAAAAAATAATTATCCCTCGTTTACCAGCCTGACGAATGTTATCAGACAGTATATATTGCTGTTCATTTACAAATAGTGACTGGAAATTGCATGGAGTTTTAATGTGCTGTAGGCTAGACACCACAATACTCTGCACACACCAGACTCAGCTGTGTGTTGATTGGCTGCTACTCCAGTAAACATACTGTATTTGTACTTAAAACCAGGTAATGGTAAAATTTATGGTTCTTTCCTTACAGGAGGTTTATTATCAGCTTAATATGTATTAATGAATATGCATTAAGAAAACTAAGAACCTTCTCCTGCTAAGAATCATTAGCTTTAACTTTTCCAAAGACACAACCTACCTATGTGTACATCCTCTTTTAATACTGCCAATGAAGCATGAAGCTATTTATTTTCTCTTTTATCCAGAAAAAATATTGAAATTGTTATCATTTTTAACATTATTTTAATTTAAAGGAAACTTGAATTGAAAATTTATGTACACACTGGCAATTAGCTACATCATTTTTGAATGATTCTTGCAATTGGGGGCAAGTTACAAACTAAAGGCTTATGTCAAAAATTCTTCTTTAGTTTGTAAAATAGCTACATATCAAGTATATTTATTAAATTATACTTGTATTGTATTTATAAAAAATCAGTATGTTGCAATTTTTAGTAGTATGACTTTCCATCAGTTCAAATATGCTGTGTCTAAGATAACAAAGAAAATCTCATAACGTGACAATATTTAGAAATAACGAGCTCATTCACCCATTTTTTAGACTCATATCTTTTTGTTTTTGTGTTAGCACTACGATCCTACCAGGGCCTCCCATTGAAACCTTTTTGCTGCCCTTTCAGGCCTTGTGCTCCAAGTGGCCACTTGTATCACTAACTCCTTAATCCAGTCCTGCTGATGAGCTGCAAATGTTCAGCTACAATAGTTCACACTCCCACGGTGGTAGAGACTGGGCTCAAAACAAATTACAGGCGACAAGTTGTGAGAAAGCCATTGTTAATTTTTTTCTTTTTCTTCCTTTCACATAGCCGTTGGCCACAAATAAGAGGAATATCACCTTGTAGTCTCCTGCATATTTATTGGGCATTAAAAGAAATTTCAGAAAAGTATGTAGTTGATGAGATGTCGCAAAACTTACTAAGGAGATGGCCTTGTCACTGTTGAAGTCTTACAATCCTGTATGTGGGCTGAAAAGAAAATTCAGTACAAGAGATAATGTTAATTCCAAAATAAAGTCACAAAAGAACAGTTACCACGGGTACTAGTGTGCTGCTCATGCACATTACGTTCTACTGCTGACTTGTAACTTTCTGAATCTTTGGGCTACTTCCCCAAAACACGTCTTCCTTTGGTGGTGCCTCGTAATTTTCTCAACACAAAATGATGGCGAAGGAATGTATATCACAGCTCTCTGCGTGGCAAAGATATACACTGAACCGAAATTAAAGGAAACGAATCAGAAGGATCACACTACAACTTAAAATCCCTTAAATACATAATCTTAACAATTATAAATATTAAACTTTAACTACGCAAGACTGCAAGATCCTACATTCACATAAAACATAGCCATAAACATGTGATCTACAAGCATTTAGTTCATTAACTCTGTAAATTTTTACTCTCTTACACAACTTCAGGCAGTGTGACATACACTGAAATTAAAAGAAAAGAATAAATACAAACAGTGTGCCTGTTTTTTGCAATGCTACAAAGGTATGTGTATTTAAGGCTATGCTACCTAGTACGTGTTGTACATAAGCTTTCTTGACTAATATTGTAATAGAATTCTTGGTTTGTTGGACAATGTGCTGGCTCGTTTCACTTGTGTGCTACAATCCAAACTAGAACTTAATTTCTGTATAAACTGTGTTGTCTGTATTTGTCTATTAACGAAACTCTGCATCTATCATCCGAAATGAGCAGGTTCCTTGCACTTACCATGTGCTAAGCCTGTACCCATGGGAACAGAATAAATTCCTGAGATCTACAGAGATATTTCTTTTTTGTAGTTAGTGTAGCGTGTTCCCTGTCCTTAACAAGGGAGTGAAATACACTCATGTGACATCACTAGACGCCCGGAATTTTCACAAATGCGAAATAGATGCTACAAAATGTGATAGTCTACAATTTTTACTATAAAATGCTTAATTCTCCAGGCAAGCGTCTAGATCCTCGGTGGCACGGCCGGGCGAATCAGCTCGGTGTTTTGTCGCTGGGGCCTAGATCCTGTGTATGGTAAACAAGTGGGAGAAGAGACTTGCTGGACAGCACAAAAATTGTATAATGCCCGGACAATCGCACAAAGGAGGGAGGACAATAAGAATACACCGTCTCTCTCTCTTTCCCCCTCCTCATCCTCCTTGTACATAAACACACAGTCAGCTTGCAACACGTGATGGGAGATCGACAGGCTACAGCACTGACGCCAGACACACGTCAGGCGGGCCCAAAAAGCTTTCAATGAGCTTGGATGATGTGGCTATTTGGAACAAGAACTGCATGTTCTGCCTGAATAACGTGAATAACAGTGGACATATGTAGTTTTTTTCACTAAGAACAATTGCGGCACATTGTGCATCATCAGAGTCTCACATGTATGCACGCGCGTGCATGTGGAAATGGTGCCTGGGAGAATTGCGCGTGCACACACACACAGATATGAACCGTTGAGCTGTGTTTGCAGTCAAAAACAAGAAATGGCTTGCGTGCCTTCATCATAGCTAGCATAAAGAAAGATAAAATATTTCTTGAACAATAGTTTTCAGTGCAGTTGAAATGCCATGAATAAATATGTATATTTCTAAGCAGGCAAAAAATTACACAGGCGATAAATTAGTATGACTGAAGAAACTGTGAAGATGAGCAACATGCCCAAAATCAATTTCTAAATATATTACCAACTTGTATAGCCTGAGATATATAGTGCACATTCTATTGCAACACGAAATTATAGTTATTTTTTCACAAGAAGACATGAATCTGCGTTCAAAAATTAAGAGTGAGGTATATGTTTAAAATGGAAGTTTTGTGAAATTGGTGAATATACGAAAATGCTACAAAATGCTAATTTGCATTTTTAAATTCTATAAAATCAACTTCAAATGCTATTTTCACAGGGCTCTAAATATCATCAGTTGCTAGGTTAGCAACCACCACTAACCTTAAATATACTGACTCGCCTGGGCGTACATTGAGTGGCGCCTTCATCATCATACATCATTAATTAAATTGTGCACCTTTAGCTCATGCTGCGACAATTTGCTTCGCATTCAGTTAGTTACATAACTGATTCACTGTTTTGTACAGGTATACTAGATCAACGAAACGTTAAATTTGTTTGTAGTACTTAATATCCAGCATCAACCTGAACCTATGTTTTTTGTAAGACTGTACATTTTCGACATACTATGTCTACATTACAGACCTCACCATTTTATATGCAAAGTAAAGTAAGTCTTTTGAAATTTTATTAGAATACAGTAAATATGATATTATTGTTTAAGTTATAATAGACCTGGGTTCGGTTTGTAGTGGGACATATTTTATGTTATTATTTACATTGTTAGTTTTGTTGATGTATGAAACTCATAATAATCTTTTTGGTACAGGGTAAGAAAATTTTTACTGTCAAGCAAGAAACAGTGAGCTAGTCATGTCATTTTTTAGGGTTAGTCAAGTATGAAGTGAACTACGACTTGAGCACCAACAGTGTAGAGTCTGACAGTTGGCGCTGTGTTATCCAGCTTCTGGATGGAAAGTCAGTCGTGGTGCCAGATACAGAAGGATGTAAAGGAGAAATCAGTGTTACCAATGCGAAACTGTGGTGGCCAGTGTACATGGATCCATCACCTGGACATCGCTACACGTTCCTTGTATGTGATGTTTGACTTCTCTTTTATTTTGAGACATCATGCTGTGGCACACTTTTGCTAGATCACTCATTATTTGTTCATTGTATGTTAAATTTTCCTGTATTGTAAACAATTTTTTTTTCATCCCTTGCAATGCTGGTTCTGTATTAGTCACCTTTTCTAGCACATTTGTGCATTTTCCAGCATTTCTTCCTACTGCCTTGAAAAGCTTTGAAAAAAAAGTGTTTCGCAGTATCATACCCCATTTTTTTGCATTCTAGCAGCTGCTTTTATTAAATAATAAAAGGGAAAATTCCTAGAAAAAAATTTTAATATTTACCTCATTCTTCCGAATTATTTCGGCACTAAATGCAGCCAGGCAAAGCAATAGCTCTGTGAACATGTAGTTTTCGAGCCAACAGCGAAGATTTATTTCACTTGAGTTGGTTTTAAAGGAGTGGAGACAGCAATGTATTAGCCCTAGTAGGCCTGGCTCTAACACACTTTACACAACGTTTTAGTTATAGGTTTGAATTTACATATGTAAATTTAATTTAAATTCTAGAGAGATAATAACTTACTACGAATTCAGTTCAATGTTTCAGATCCAGTACTTAATCATAAATTTAGGTTTGAAAGGTTAGATGAATGAAGTTCACATGTGTACAAAAAGTGAACCTATCGAACTAATATATGGAATGTGTTTAACCAAATCTGGCAGAGACTATGATCGAACATTCTGGTTGCAAGAGTCTGTAAAATAATATGCCAGATCAATTATTTTATTACAAGTACATTTTCCTCTCAGTAATTTTTACGTTTCTCGCGAACGGCATTGAGACAGCTGTGCTGCCATCTCGGGGCAAGTTTCGCAAGACCCCGTCCACCACTAGAATTATCGGCCAATCTTGGGTGCCTTGAACTCGCCTATTGGCTAATGACATTGCCGCAGCCAGTGGAACAGCCAAAATACTACAGCTGCAGAGATTTTGTCGCAAAATGCATGCCTTTGACAGCAATTTTTAATTTAAAAGATCTTATTTATTTTGTACTAACCATGTCATATATACAAAATACAGCATTGCATACGTATACTGTATTTTTGTCATTAATAGCAGTCTATTATGTCTCTTCTTTAAGCTTAAACCATGCAGTCCGCCTTGATTTATCAGACGGCGCTAAAGTTATGATTTTATTCCAAGTAAATTGCATTTTATTGTTCCACAAACAAACTACTATCCACATTTATACTCTTCGGAGTTCAAGCCATACTCAATTTTACAGCATAAACTACTTTTTTTAACACAATTTCACGACTTGAATGTATGTTGCTGTCGTTTGTGTGTTACATACATTAAAGTGTACAGTATCGTGACGTCACAGGAAATTCAACATGGTGGTTAACGTTTTTGCCGTGCAAAACAGACTGCTCATTTTATTTAAGTTTTTCTCGAGTTACACAAATGCAATGAAAGAAAGTATGGTACCATTGTTCATGGAATTAAACGCACTTTTAAATAAAAATATAATAAAATAATAGGAATTTTCCCTATTAAATTCTCATATAACTTTATTGTAATTTAAAGACTTATTTTGTTTCTTTTGTTGGAAGTAATGCACAGGGGTTAAGTTTGTAAGGTATTGGAGATATTTTGGTCAATGCTTTACAGGTAGGTTTGGAATGCTGATGGGGATGACATAAAGTGAGTATAGAGCACTGATGGACTGTAAGGATGTAGGAAGTAGAAGTACCCTCAGAAAACTGACAAACAGAAATGCTGCTACATTTCCCACATTCAAAAAGGTTGTTTGATGCCACCATAAATCAAACCTAGACTGCTGTGGTCTGACCACTACACCACAGTGGAATCATGCAGCTTTGTAAATGTAGTGTAAATTGTAGAATAATTTGGAAATAATTTAGTGCTGGGTCTTGTGTGGTGATATTTATGATCACAGTGAGCATGACCAATGTAAACTACTGATGGGCTTGAGCTGTCTTCTATGTCAGTTTGTGCAGGTTTTCACTTACGGAGCATTTACTCATGCGTGATGTCTGAGATGTATGGATATCATTCATTACTTGGATTACTGTCTTGAGTTATAGGGGTGTTAGAAGTAAACTCTTTTGAGGTCGAAGTTTGTCACACTGCAGCCCTCACTGTTATGGATCCCTACCGAGAGTTTCTGTACCAGGCTAGTTGGTGTTGGTTTCTCTGGTAGTAGAAGGTGTTTGCCTGGGCAGCTGGAAAAGTGGGGCCCCGGAGTGAATATGCACTGGAAGCACTTACTAATGCAGTAAGGAGAGGCGAGGAACTCTTCTTAATAGTACTGGGAGTAGATTCTTACAACCACTTAACTAGAACAACTGTTTCAATAGCTTCTGCTTTCTTTCAGAGAGAGACTTGTGTTTGGGCTCCAGCCAAGCTTTGGACTTAAGCTGCTGAATGCATGGATGTAGAGCTGGCTCGGGTTGGGCGGCATCTTCATAGGGCTAATGGGAGGGGGGCTCACACTAGGCACTGGGCCTCATGTAAAATGGGGCTTACATTTTCAGTCTTGCGTTGCAGGGTTTTAGAATCTTGTGGCCAATATTTCCTGCTTACGGCAGTGAGTAATAAATAGCATTCAGGCACTTTTATTATGGTGGCAAATTATTTACTGGCGTACAGTAGTTGCTGCATTCTCGAGCAGCCTGGATTTTATGCTTTTCGAGTGAGAGAAATTAGTCCGGGTCTATATGAATTACCAACACTTGCTTCTTGACATTGGATTGATTTTACTTAAAATGATGATACAAGTATCTTAGTTAAGATGATGTTAAATTCACTGTTTATGAACGACTTCGCTGGTTACGCTTCATAATTAGTTTACAATTTCACACACTCACAATTTAGACTTTAGACTGCATGGTCACTCACTAGTTACATGGAGCGTTGTGCACTTCGCTTCCGTGGGGTTAACTTCCGGTTACAGACTTCCGGTCATAGAAGCGTGCCATGTGATGGCCGTAATTACTAGTAGGGTAAGTTCCTTTTTAACTTGTGCGCTGAGCTAGGGGTTACCTTCTATTTCCTGATTTATCCTAGGCATTTTGAGGTGGGTGTAGGGTGGATGCTGCCTATGACAGCCTTGTCAGGTCGCAGTCAGTATGGTATTTTAGGTAGACCGAGAGGGTAGGATGCTGTCTATGGTGCTCTGATGCCCTTATCAGGTTGCAGTCAGCATGGTTCATAAAGTAGGATAGTAGGTCAATATGGTGGGGTAGGATGTTGCCTATTGCGCTCTTACCAGGTCACAGTCAGCAGGTGTTTAGCAAGAAGGAGGCTGAATTCCTACGATTTGCTTGATGGAAATCTGATCCCTACACTAAGGAAGGGATGAGGATTGAGTGTGTCTTAAAGCACGGCCTCGTACACCTAAGAAAGAGGTGGTGTGAATTGCGGCATACCAGGGCTGAATAGAGGCCATGACTGCCCCCTAAAGAGAGCAAGTGTCAGAATAAGGGCACAAAAAAACCAGCACAAATAGATTAGGGTGCTGGGAAAGATGTGCAACAGGTACGGCAGTGATGAAAAATATCTGCTTTAGTGAGAGGATTGGCAAAGTAAGATATGACTCTACGTTCTGTTGCCAGAACACTAGGATAGATAAATGGTGGGTGAAATTACATGCCATTGGCTGGCGGCCACGACCAATGATAGGAGGCGGTTACACTCCCAGGGACCTAAGCGTCCCTGGTGGCTGTGATGCAAATGTAAAAAGCATGTTTGATCGCAGGTGTTGCTGTGAATATTCTTCTTTGCCTAGTATCAAAGCCTCAGGTCAGACAGTATCATCAGCAATGCAAGGAAATGATAGGCAAGCCTGCATATGAGGTTGTGCCCCAGCATCCCTCATTCGTAGCCAGCAAAAGGTGGCCCCAACTACTATGACCTTGCCCGAGGACAAAGCCAGAGTCCTATTTAACTACCCAGCAATTTTCAGTATTAGTCTTCATTCTCAGCTCTGGCATCTACTCCCATCGCAGCACAGGGTGGAGAGAGGGGTCCTCACTTTCTCCTCCTAACTCCCCTGGGCGCTGTTCCGTGGCTACTTCAATGTTGCAGCTCAAGGCCTGCCTTTGAACAGTTTCTGCTACCTCAGCTTTGAAATCCGATGCTTTTCAATACATGTATGGCAGTACACAGGCGCCAGTGGGTCCTGAAGCGACTTTTGGTGCTAAGCTGCTTCCAGGTGTGAAAAACTCTTAGGGTCACTAAACATGCAGCAGCTCGTAACGAGATGCAAGCGCTGACCAGTTGGTCAATGAGTCAGTATTTTAATATTCCCAGCAACACCACAGCGAAAAGCCCCACATCTGCCACCTGTAGAACGTGCTCAGTAGCAGAATAGTCGTTGCTCCCTGGCCCAAGAATAAACACAGTCCCCCACACACAACACACACCGCTATTGCTTCAAGAGGCTGCAGCAATGGTGCACAGTGCAGCAACAGAACCATGCTCTCCCCATGGAACTAGACCTGAGACTGATTACCTTGGCGATAGTTCACCCTTTTATCCTCAAAAGGGGGTGAAAGGCCCATTAGTGGGTGGTGCTGTGACTGTGTGCTTCTGCAGGCTTATCACCCCAACACCCATATGTTTCTCATGAAGAAAACAAAACTACTCCTACTCCGTGACAAATTCCCCTGTAGGTCGTGGAAGCCTTCTTGCGTTGCAGTTAAGCACTATAATTTATACACAAGAATATTTATATTAACATTAAACATGATGTCAATCAATATCCAACAAATAAGTACTGTAGATAAAACTTTTTGTGTATTTTTCCTGTGATCGCTGATTATTGCCCTTTATAGAGTCAGTGAACGGGAGTGGTACAATTGTTCGGGCACTCTGCAGTGTATGTAAATAAACTCAAGTACAAAGTTAACACAGTTGTTTAGCATTTTATTATCACAAAAATATATTAGATTTTTTCCTGTAAACATTTATATTTTACGTGGGTCAAGCTCTCTGTTTAATTAGCCTGTTTTGTATTTATGTCTCTTATAGCAATAGTTACATTTCTTACAAAGGGCAGTAATTATTGACAGTAAATCTATTATATTACTTGTTTAGCATCAAGTTAATTACAGTGGAACGTCTTTAATGTAAACCTGAAGGGGCCAAAATTTTTGGAGTTTGTAATAATGATGTTTGTATTGACAGGTGTTAACAAATACTAGAAAAGTCTGAACATTTTTTTCATGCTGTTTGTCCCCAAAATAGTAACATTTTTATGACCATCATGGCTTCTTGTAACCAGTGAATGAAATATAACATGGTTTTATTTATAAACAATATTTTTATTTAGCAATAGATTTAATATTTAGTTTCTCATCCCATACAAAGGGGAAAAAAAACAATTTTGTATTAATATTAACTTAGTACTAACAAGATTTTTATGAATGAGGTTGTACTCACGTGTACATGAGGTGAATGAGGTGTAATTTGATATATTTTTTAATGTTTTATCCTAAAGTTGGATGTATTTGTCCTATGCCTAACTTGATAAAAACAAATAGCACAAGTAAATAGTTTCAGTAAAAATTATAACTTAGTTATATTTGAGAGAAACAGTTTAAAGTTTATGTAAGAATATCTGCTGAAGAACAAGTCCACTTATTTAGAAAATTATAACCACTTGAAATTACTTATCCTGTCGAAACAAGAAAATTGTTTGAGCTTGTATGCAAGAAAACCGGTTCTTTTGCGTGCTCTGGTAGCATTCGTTGATGTTTTTCTGTGATTACATTCCCAGCAGCTGAAAACAGGTGTTCGCTGTTGACCTGAGCTGTAGGAATGGGCAAATATTTGTTAGCTAACTTTAATAGGATAGGATATCTATTTTGGCCAACACTTTCCACCGTGTGCAACTGTGCACAGATTTTCTTTCTTGTTGATCCTCAGTTTGTTCAAGTACAGCTACACCTCCAATTCTCCAGTGCCTGTAGATTCATTAGACATGCTGTCTGTTGCAGCCCAAAGACTTGAAGTAGGCCTCTGCTTGATGCACACTGTAGTTCATATGGTTGCATACTCACAGCTTGTAGTTTTTTTTTTTTTTTATATATATATTTTAGATGACAGAACTGCAGCAGGTAACACTTTATATGACAAAACTGCAAAAACGAGTGTCCAAAACTGTTTCCACTTGATAGACATGGAAAGCTTTCTATAATACTCTGTATAGTGTGCAATGAGTGTTCAGTTAGCATTACATTATTAAGTATTTAATTACAAAACAAAATTAATTAACCTTTGAAATATGTAATGTATTTTGTATATTGGATATTCAAGTTAAGTAATGACTTAAAGAGTTAGGGATTTCTGTACAGTAAATAGTGATTAATGTTAAAAGTTTCACAAGTAATAAATCTTCGTACTACTTATTCCAAGAGAAAAGAACATTTATTTTATTGTTTCAGTATATGTATACCAACTTAATAAAAATCAATAATTGATCACAAGCTAAATTTACCTAATGATAAAACATCTTTAAATGTAAATAACACAATTTGAATTAGCAAGTTAAATATTTACGTATGTTACATTAAACAAATTTGGTGATGCTAGTATACTGAAACCTAAAGTTAAGTAATGTAGATTAAATTCCAAATAAAGAAAATACTACTACCAGACTGTAGTCATACTACATCTGTGTCAATGTTTAGGTAAATGCAATACAACTTATGTTTTCTTATTTTCAGTAAGTTTTTGCAAATAAGTCTGTATAAATGCAGTGCAGCACTGTAATAACCATTGAATAAGTCAAAGAAATATCACCACTCATATCTTCAGTGGCCTCTTTGAGTGGCTGTAGAACTTGAACAAGTCTATGAACAGAACTCCATTCACTTGCATTTAACAAACTTATATCACTGTTATTTTAGCTCAACATTGACGATATCCTGCATGTCTGTTAGGCGTGTGAGCATTGCATACTTGCTAGACCACCTAATGTCATCATACTGAATTACTTCAAGCTGTTGCATGTTCAGCTGCTTCTGTAGTATGTAGTTGCAGTCATTTTCTAGCAGTGCTTCTCCTGTAATGCCCAACAATAGCTTTGCTCTTGCTTAGCAGAGAAGTTACATCTGAATACGTAATATGTGAAGTATCCAAATTGAGAAAATTTGTGTAAGCATCAGAAATAAATTTACATAAATCTTGACGAAACAACTGCAATTTATTGCTAAACATAGATCTACGTGAAATCTCATTAATACAAAGCTGTGGTGACCTAAATTTAGGCAGTTTGTAACAATGAAGTTTGTATTATTGGGTGTTTCCAAAAACTCTAAAAAGTCTGTAAACATTTTTTAATGTTGTTTATCCCCAAAATTTAAACATTCACACCATGACTGCTTTCTATCAGTGAAATTGATGTTACATTGTTTTACATATTAAGAACATTATTATTCAGCATTACATATAATATTTAATTTCTCATTTCATTCCAAGGGAATCGAATACCACTTTGTATTAACAAGGTTCGTATTAACAAAGCTTTGTTGTAACAATACTGCAACATGAAGCTATTACTAATACATATACTCAGATCATATCTTTTGAGATTGTTACGTAATTCTGCTAATAGCAGTGTGCAGATCCGGCCGAAGGCTGGAAACAGCAGTTGAAGGTGATGACGGTGACGACAAAGTTGATGGTAGCAAAGTAATTAAGAAATTAAATTACTGTTGGTACTGCTTAACATTTTCTTCATGAACAGTAACGTGGGTTACAATTGTAAGCGGTATGATTGTGTGTGGCAAGGGATGGCTTGAGAGCAGCATGTTGCAAACTGCCTGACTTGGTTGTAAATCAGGCTGACCCCAACCAGAATTTGTACTGGAAATATCGAACAGAAAATGTTCTTTTAGTCTTTAAAGGTTTACAAAAAAATGTAACTAAGAAATGCACATATATTACAATGTATGCTGGAATAAAAATGTACGTATATTAGGGATGTCTGTGTAGCTTTGTAACTTTGTACGTGGGCCGCTACATGGTGCCTGCAAGAGCACCTAGATGCTTGGAGGATAGTGTGTCAAATGTTCGCAGAGAGGCAGCGTTCTGCCATGTTGATTGTACAAATAAAACATTAAAATCTCTAATAAGGTTATTTTCTTGTTGATGTTATCATTATTATAACTACTTAAGTTTTCCCATAGGTGATGAATAATAGAGGTAAATTAATAATTATTTAATGGGATGGAGAAGTGCGTAAATAGAAGTACATAAAAATCATCAATTGCAGGTCTTAGATGCTTTGAACCTACTATGTAGTATACAAAAGTTAGGTACTTAAAATTTTTAATACTCATGATTTTGTACTTTGGTATGATGAAGTCAATTTTTTTTATGCAGATACCTATATGTTCATTGCTTGTTAATTTAGCTTTTTTACATTTTATTCAATTATTAAGTACTTACGGAGATTTTTACTTCAAATTATTTAGTTGCTGGAGTGATGTTATCCTGAGAGCAGTGATTGTCTACACTGTAAGCCACACATACACACATACACATATACACATACACATATACACACACATGCACGCACACACACACTAATATGAATACAGTATTCATGAAATACTTGCATTCCCCAATTTTTTTGTAAGAAAATCATTTGCTGCCCTTTTTTAATGTTTATGAATGTGGCTCATGAAAAAGTTAACATACACTGTATTGTTTGATGCAAATAGGTTCGCTTAATATCTGCAACAAATGCCAGCGAAGATTCTTATCGCCTGCCAGTTGGAATTCGATCTCTTAGCTGGAAAGGTGGCAACTTTACTATAAATGACAAGCCTGTATATCTTCGTGGCTTGGCAAAGCATGAGGATTCAAATGTAAGTATTAAAGGTTCTTTTTAAGTTATTCTACAGCATAAATTGGAAGCACAGGTATTTGATTTGGAGACCAGCCGTTGCGGTGTCGTACGTCTGTCGTGTGTCACATATTTTAAGTACGTATGCAGTACTGGCACACCATCACTAAGCACTGGGTTTGAGAGGTTTTGGCCGTACAATCCCTCGTTGTGCCCCTGTTATGTAAATAAGTACAGTAGAACTTTGTTAATCAGTGATGGTCAGGACCAAGACAATCACGGATTACTGCATTTCACGGATTAACCATTAAAATTCCGGAAGTGCTTGCCAGACACTTGCCTGTGACACACAGCTGTGTATGAAGGTCACGGCCGAGAAACACTACAGATCCCGAGTCCTGCTATGCCTTGGTGTTGAGTTAACAAGGAAATAAACTATTATTCGCCCCCCCCCCCCTTTTCTTGTCAATAAACTCCTATTGCATGCA
>PNEQ01002502.1:0-16481 GCA_003012365.1 Medauroidea extradentata
AACTGAGAAAACAATTGAGAAACTGCGTACAGCATTTGCGGCATATGGCATGCCGGAAATGGTAGTAGCAGATAATGGGCCACAGTTTCGTTCTGAGGAGTTTGGGCAATTCTGTGAAGCTAATAGTATTACTCTACGCTTGACACCCCCATTTCATCCACAGTCAAATGGTGCTGCAGAAAGAACTGTACAGACGGTGGAAAATGCACTTTTAAAGCAAGCTATAGAGAATGTGGGTCAACTGGGGACGCAGTCGTTACAATATACTATCGACAAGTGGCTGTTTGCATACCGGAATACACCTCATTCAGGGATAAGGAAATCACCAGCAGAGATGTTTTTAAAGAGAAAGCCACGCACCAAATTGCAGTTAATAAGACCCAGTTTACCAGAATACCAGAAAGAAAAGGGGAAGGAGTCAACCGAAAAAGGGAAACCACAGTTCAAGGTGGGAGATCCAGTGTTGGTGAAGTGTGTCCGAGGGGAACAAGCACGATGGAACCAAGGATATATTACAGAAGTTATTAGTCAGATGACTTTTAGAGTTAAGGTAGGGAAAGTGGTGAGATTTTGCCATCGGGATCACCTTCGAGTGAGTCACTTGCGAGAACAGATACCGGAATATTCTCCAGGTGAAACAGCAAGCTACACAACTCCATCCCAAAGAAGAGAGCAGGCGGTCACTTGGGCACCAGCTCCTGATGTGGCAGGGGAGAGAGACAAAGGGATAACCACAGAGGAGTTCGCAGCAGAGTCAACAATATCTACATCACGGCACTCAACCCAGCGGGAGGACAGTAAGGATGGAGCGTTAGCACTGCGGGAGGACACCGAGGATGGAGAAGAAGAGTTCAGGGGGTTCGAAATGGTGTTGGAAAAGGCAGCAGGTGCGAGACCTCTTCGACGCAGTGGCAGGGCAAGACATCCTCCAGATCGATGGGAGTGGTAATGGGGACAGCTAGGCTGATAAACACATACTAGTAGGGACATTGTGTGCGAGTGTAGAATAGTAGAACCCTGTTATAACATTTCTGGATATAACATCACTTTTCTTTGGTCCCAAGATTTTTTCATAAAGCATAATGCTTTCATTTCCTGCTTATAACAACACTTGTATTTTCATTTCCTGCATATAACATCACTTTTTTCTCAGACATTAACCACAACTCTGGTAAAATTTTTCTTAACTGTATTATTTTAGATAAAATAACTAAGCTGTAGACTAAAAACAATAGTAAAAAACAAATTAATGTCTGAGAAAGTATCATAGGTGTACATTACAGTGATATTAAAGACACTTAGGGAGGTAGACAAGGCCCCAATTGCGGCCATGTCTGCCCAATCCCTCTCTGCCGCGATGCATGCCTCCTCTGCATGATACTTCTCCCCAGTAGGCGTATGGGGCTCATCCCTGCGACGCACTTAGTCCCGCTCCTTCCCCGGGCCTCACATATAACTTAGTAGTTAGGGTAGGTTAGGAAAACTGTGATCCTGATGATGACGATCATGAACTTTCGAAGACAAGTGAGAAAGCCTCAATTATACACATAATGTATGTATTAATCATGTTTATGATGGCACAGTAACTATAGCCGCATTTAATCTCATTACAGGCCTATTTACTTTACATAAACTATCAAATTTTAAGTTACTTTTGAGTAATATCCATTTATTGGTTTAAAAATATTGATTCCTGCTTATAACATTTTCCTGCATATAACACTTTTTTTCACAGGTCCCTTGAAAAGTGTTATAACAGGGTTCTACTGTATACTGTTTAATTAGGGTAGTCACTTAATTAAGGAGAGTGTGGTGTAGTGTACTGTCGACTAGGTGATATGGTTGGCAGCACGGGATAAACAGTGATGGCGGACGAACCAAATACATAACAGTTGACAATCAGAGTGCTATAAGTCTAATTTAAAATGGTGTAATTAATCGTAGATCCAAACATATTGATGTGAGATTTCATTTCATATATGAAAAGGTTGCTGAAGGGTTAGTGAAGGTGATGTACTGTCCTAGTGAAATACAGACTGCCGATATTTTCACAAAACCATTGTCTAATGTCAAATTCATAAATCTTGTACAAAATGTAGTTTCCTAAACTGTTGTAGTTAAAATTGAGAATTAAGGGGGAGTGTTGGTACATGGGATGTATTTCTCAATTTTATATCAGTCTTATGGGTTATGTTTGTGATTTGTTTATATAACTTTATTTTCTAACAGTGTTTTGACTAAAGTAGTGGGAACAAAATGGCAGCCTAGTCTGTGAGTGTATGTAATAACTGGGTATTAAAACTATTGTGAAACCAGTAAAAACTGCACGTTGTTTGGTAACTTGTGTTTAAAATACTAAAAAAACCAACAATCTGAATGTGGTGCCTACTAAACCTTCTATATTAGAGGCCTAAGCAAGACTGGCTCCAGTATAATGAGATCTGTTGGCTGAAAACAGTTTGCACAGCATCAAACAATGCTGGAATGTAGGCTATCAGTGTGTTTCACAAAAGAAAATCAGTGGAATATTGATCCAATTATAAATTTTTCTCAAAATTCACAGAAATTAGCTTAGGTTAATTGCCATCAAATAAGGAATCTTCACGAGAACCATTTTTTTGGGACATGTCTGGCTGACCACTTAAAATACAATTAAAGTTTTTGCAAAAGAAATAAAAGGCAAAATTAAACTACGGCAATCTTCATACACCACTTGAGAAGTATATTTGTAGCAACCTACATTAAAGAACATGAGATCCTGATAAGCGTAGTGTGGAGACTAACAATAAGGCTAGCTCTGATGAAGGTCCTATATTTACAAATTTACAAGAATACAGTTTGTGTAGCAAGAGTACACTACCACAACCATTTTGGGTGAGTACAATATGGGACATCCTAATGATGCTTATACCTCACAAATTGTCTCTGCTGTTGGGGTGGTCAATATTGTTGAATACCGATAATTTTATCCAGGTAGTGGTCCATTAAGTTTTCCTGCTCAGATGTCAAGACTAAGATGATGCAAATCTCTCTTAAAACTGTATGTTTGAGAAGAACCATCACATCAACAAACTGCAGCCTTTCCAGCAAAAGGTTTGCGTTAAGTCAATAGAAAAAATCTACTAAAAAGGCAGTTCCATAAAAAAGTAGACACAAACAGAAAAAATACAATGCCATCTGTTTTGACATGACTAACTATATACCCTAGCATTGAACTGAAACTGAGCAGAGACTAGGCCAAACAACCTGCCCAACAGACACATAGTGGTGTGCATAAAACATACATGTCAATCACACAACCACTCCAACACTCTTTGATAACATTTGGTATCCTGAAATCACGATGGAGCAAAATGCATACCATGGGCATGACTGGCGGGAGGATGGTCCCCCACCACCTTAAATTATTTAGGTAGGTTTGTCCCCCCAAAGAAAGCCATTAAAAATTATCTAATAAAAATACTAATATTCCTACCAGCGGTATATTCTATTTTTATGTACAAAAACTGCTTAAATAGCCATTTTACACCTTAAAACATAAATTTTTCGCATGGGAGGACCCCCCGAACTGATTCAAAGTGGTGACTGGCATATATCAGTCACGGGACATACATCTCCTCCCCTTAGATTAACTGCCACGCACTCCAATTATATATACTAATGACTCTCAAAATTAGCAGTTCGGTTGGTAATTATCCACAAACACACATACATGCACATGAACAACACATTACATAACACTCTCCAACAGCAACGGGCACACACAAAAATGAGCACTCACGAAAATGTGCACATGCACACAAAATGCATATGTACACAAAAACGCACATGCACACAAAAACGTGTACACAAAATGTGCACACAAAAACACACACACACAAAAACGCACAATATTGCAGTGGCACCATGAAACACAAATTCTGAAGCAAATGTGGTACACAGCCTGCATCCTCGTGAGTTGTCCTTCATTATGCAAGATAAATCATGGCAGTGTGTGTCAATTTTGTGTGGTGATAGTTTATGAAAAGTTAAATTGAACATGAATTTTAAATATATCTGTAAAGTAAATAATAGCGGGAGCAATGCAACCATGAAAATCGACTGTAGGATTGTATATCTTAAAATATAAATTAAAATACCAGTTGATAAGAAACGACACTCTTAAAGTGTCAAAACAATACCATTTCAAGTAGTTTTTGAGAAATACAAATAAATGCTTCATAGTGAGGTTATACCTTGGCCTGGTCAAGCAACTTGTCATTGGCCAGTTTGCAGGCTAGTTGCCACATCTCTGATAGGTGTGCTTCTGTAATAGGTGGGTGTTCTGCCAGGTACTGTTTCAGCTGCCTAGACGACTCAGCCAAGCACACGTCTTTCATCCTCGCTCGGGACAGAAATTTCATGGTTTCCACAGCCCACTCGTATGCCTGGGGGAAAAAACGGACATTTTAAAATTGTTAGTTAACACTGGCTTATTGCGAAGGACATGCACCATAAAATTTCTCAACTTGCTTAATACAGCATTAGCAGCCTTACACAAGATCTGTGTTTACGCTACTAAAATTCAAATTTTCGCTGCACCATAACAGTTAATGCCAGCAATATTTAACGTAAGTAAATTTGGATAACTCTTAACAGCACTTGCCACTGTTTCCGAATAGTGCCCTGATGATACTTCGCCCCCTCGCATCATGAAGGACGCGGTTATTTTCTATTCGTGTCCGAATTCTACTGAGGACCCAAGACACACCATTCGACACTTCCTTGGTTCGAAAATTCATGGCGCGCATGCTTGTGCCCTTGCGATAGGTAGCCGCTTGTTTGAAATGAAAATCTGGACGCTCTGTTTAAACATAAATGCACCCTTAACTGTGAAGGACGCATTGCTGCGAAGACTTCGCGGATTCAGGGATATTAGGATGCAACTTATGTGAAACACAGTATAATTTTGCCGCGGCTAGCCTAGCCTTTTCGAAACAGGAGCATGCTGAAACGTGGTATTTACGAGCGGGAATTGTCTACATTCACAAGGTTGCAAACTCTCAGCTAGGAAGACGGGGATCCAGGTTAGGGGAGGCTAGCCTGTACCAACAGGCAGTTCTTCTGGTTTAATATATAAACAGCTGTGGAAGGCCGACAGCTCAGTCTCAGGAGAGGAAAAACCAGGTTTCCCGGAAATCCCTGGTGTACCATTGCCTTACATCTTTCACCCTGGCTGCAAATATCGGGAGTTGGAAGGCAGTAGGTTTTGTTTTATTGTAGCCGGGCTACATGCGATATATTTAATATGCACGTCTCATTACGACCCATCATGAAAACTTTATAGGCAGAATATGAAATAAAATCACAATCACCAGGCGAGCTTTATCACTTGCCGAAATGCAAGCTGTAAAAGTTCGTGTCACAAATGGTTAACCAGAAAGGCATTAACTACGCTGACAAAATGTTTGCTCACCAAGTCCAAATATTCTTTGATTAATTCAGGTGGACGCTTTTTCCTTATGCTGTTTTCAGAAAATTTGTAAGTTGTACATTTCATTTGTGTGTAGCGTTAATTTAGGGACCATACCCTCTTCATACTTAGGGGGAGGGGGGGACGGGAGCTTGTAAACTGTTACTTTTACATTTTTTTTTCTTAATTTTATTTTATACTATATTCACGAGAACTTTACACCTACTCATTAGAATGATTAGGATGTTTGAACTACTGGTCGTATTGTGGAGAAAATATCACAGCATATTCGGACGATAGAGTGAATTCGTATCGTTTTACCCGACATTTAAAATTCACTATTTTTTTTTCATACTCTGTTTAAAATTCTGTCTAAATTATCCGGTAGATTTACAGAGCGAGGAGACGCGAAAGTAAAACATTGTACTTGCATTCGTGAATGCACATGTTTGATGAATTATTCTATGCTCGCCGGACGCGCATTAATTCAACAAATAGTTCCGGCATTTTGTAAACAAAACAGTGTGATTAAAGACGGCTCCGGCCATTCTGACTTTGGTTTTTAGTAGTTTCCCGAAATCGGCCATGGCCGATTTCCCTCCAAATCTCTGTCCTTGTGTACAGTTGTGATTAAAGTCCCTCTGATAACCTCGCTGTCAACGAGACGTAAAGCCTAATAAAATAAATCATTTTCAGCCCTGACTCCCTAAGCCGTTTTTTACAATGGGTCCACAAAAATAATGTCTGAACTGGACGTCCTTGAAGGACACTGAATATTGTATTCAATTAAAAATCCAATGTGCGTGGTGAATAACATACTTTTTCCAAGTTCTTAACTTTCACACGTGGGAATCGTGCAGGACGATGTCGCTGGTAGCGGTTTTTCTCGGGAATCTCCCGTTTCCCCAACCCTTTAATTTCGGCGCCGCTCCATACTCACCTCATATCACCCCTCACCAGCGCTGAAGACCTAGACGTTAATAGCTGACCAAAATATCTTCACTCACTCACTCACTCACTCACCAAATTCTTGTGCACGAGCAGCCACTTAACTGCGAGTGGTGCTATAGCTTGTACGTGATTAAGTGCGTACTTTTAAAACAATCGTGTCTAAAATAACAATTAAAAACAATTATTTAATGTCGCTTCAGACTTAAATTTTTCAGTACGGTACAATCAACGTACTCTGATTTTTACACGATTGTCTAAAGCATCAGGATGAATGAATTAAACTGTGTTATGTTGTGAAACATGTAAAATACAGATTTTACTTTTAACTACGTGACGTATGGCAACTGGTAGATTTATTGTGCCAGCAATAGTTTCAAATATCAAGCATTCACGTTTATCGCTTATATTTATTAGAGTATTAAAAAAATTGTATCAGAGTATTCAGAGAATCTGACATTAAGCACAAATATTATACCTAATACTAAGACGCTTCCGTATGCATCAAACCTCAGGGGTCAAGAGGCAAATAACTTTTTTTTTACCCATAATTCTCTCATGCTATTACATTAACTGTGAGGAAATTAAATCCCTTTTAACACATCATCCAAATACGCAGAAACACAAAGTCAGCAAGGAATTACAAAACATATATACTTTAATTTTTACTAAACAGTTTAACTCGTGGCTTAATTTACGTATACATTATCCTGTCAAATTTATTTATTTTATTAACAAATGAACAAAATCTTCAGTCATACTTTGACCTTTTGTGTCGCTTGAAATCCTGATTACTTGCAAGCGTTTAACTACAACCTGGGTACTTCTGTTACGCGAGAAGAACTGGTGTTGTTACCGAGAAAACCTACGGAGTTACTGCCCGTAAATGTTTTAAACACAAAAAAAGTGCGGGTAGTGTTGAGAAAATTGATTAAATAAGTGTTCATCAGAATATATTGAATTAAAATTTTAGGTCTACTAAACGTCAAGTCTTATTTTTGCACGGCACAAAAGGGTTTTTATTTCGATGTAAAGTAGTAAGAAATAGAGAGTTCGTGCACAAAGTGTCTGTGGTGAGAAGGAAGGAGCCGGTTTTTCTATTCGCTTTTAATTCAGTTGAGTGCTTTTTTTTTATTCAGATTAAGTTCAAAATTAACATAAACGTTCCAAAAATCCCACGTCCTTTTTCCAAAGTCTGTTAAATTTCCTCGAACTTCATTAAGATTTACCGTATCCTCCTCGATGCGACTTCAATTTCTCTCGAAAGCATTATAAAATTATCTGAATATTTTATTCATTTGTTCTCTCAGTCTACTCAGTAGCCACCACACTAGATTATCTTATTATTAAAAAAAAATCGAACTTGATTCCTCCATCTCTCCCAATCACAAAAAAAAAAACTTTGGTATTTGGTTTGTATCACGAGGGCCAAACCTTTTACATTACTGTGAAAATTTATATCACATGTGATCAGCATTACTCTAAACGTAGTCGAAGTACTGTCACTCAAGGTCAAATATACTACTTGCCAATGAAGAAATTGCAACACCACGAAGGGTACGGTCTATCACAGTTAGAATTGCTGGACAGAAGATCCTTCGTGCATAAGCGACATCATTATACTTTCAACTTGATATGGACATAACATCAGAAAATCTACTGTGGTTGTGCCATGGGCGAGAAAGAAAAAAAAGATAGAAATCATTGCATTGAGAGATAACGATTGCAATGAATCGAGTGTGGCGCCTCTGTGAATTCTACAACTGTGTGTACATAAAATTAATTCGCTATGGCAGCATGTGAGGTCCAAGATTGCAAGGTCTAATGCTAAGGTCGAAAACATTTACAATAAACAAAACATATGTTTTCTAACAAACACGCAAACCATGCCATCACACTTAACTTATCGATCATCTTAAATCATAAGTCAATTATCTCCTCGTTACAATAAGAACAGTGATTTTTTTCAGACAACATTATTGAACGGAGTTACTTAAATTTTCTTTTCCAAAGGGTGCTGCTCTGACGGCTCAGCCATCCAACATCCAAGAGAGTTTAGAACATGACCTATTCATAAATACTGAATGAAAACGAAATCCTTCTAACCTCTTTAAATATGGTCACGACGATTTTTTATGTTCCTACCATCCAGCTTTATTTGATTTTTTTTATTTTTTTTTTTTTAAAGCTTCAATGTGGCACGGGTGTAAAGAGCATCTTGTGCACTACAGTGACGAAAAATCTAATTTTTTTTTCCGGTACCAAACTAATCATCACCTTCAGTAACTTCACACTAGTGCAGCAGTCTGTGATTCGGCAAAACACATTACTTTATCGAATGCTGTAGGTTTTAAAACACACTGAAGTGACGCATCTCAAAATTACATACCAATGCCTGACACTGGCACACAAATTACTGGCGATAAGTGGGCACTATCTACGATTGTAATGTCCAAATCTATGCAACACAAGAAACGTCTCCTTTAAAAACCCAGTGTTCTTGTGATATTTCAGGTTCAAACCGTTCGGTATTACATGTGATTTAAGTTACTGTTTATTACAGAATGCTCAACAAGATGAAAGCAAAATTTGCATTTCAGTTCCCATGCCATCTATTTCATGTGAAAAATAAAGGCCAAGACGAATATTACGTTGAAACTAACTACCGATTACAACTTACTATGTGCCGCAAAAAGCCTCGAGTTCAGTTCGAGTTCAGTAACAGCAATTACTTGTAACATATATCATAACTTCGTAAAACAATGTACGAAATAATTTATACCACTTTAGTCTTGAATAGAACTTGCATATTCTCTATCGAATTGAATCTTTCATGAGAGTTGGTGGACCTGGCACATGAAACATGCTGTGGAATGGTACGGAAAGTACTTTTCATGTATAACTGTTAAAAATTGTTTCTATTTCGTTTATGTACGAAAAGAAGACACACTTCAAACTATGTCCCTATGGTTTTAAAAATGCCGTCTGCTAATTAAAAATACGTTTACTAAGTTCCTCAAAAGTGCTAAAAATGACATTTTTCACGTTGCTGCAGCTGAGAAAATACCAGCCGTAATCGTAAAACAAATTCATAGGAACCTGATAGGACTTTACCACAAACGTCCTACAGACAAAATAACAGTCATCGCTTGAAGTCCCGTTGAAAAACACTTTTTACGAAAACACTGCATGTTAGTTTAGCCCTTCGCGCCTACAGGCGATGAGGTGTTTGACCGACGTGTTATATATTCGACTTATCGCCTTCTGTGTTTCTGTGCCTCAAACGTGAACAAAGGGTCCAATAACTTAATTTCTAGAAATAATCTATCTTGATTTTCATAGTAGATTTTCAGACAGTCTCCTTCCCTTAATTATGACACTGAAGTCGAAAAACCTTTTCCAATTGTGCAATACGACATGGAATTTTCGGTCCTAAAATAATACATGTATTACAGTTGGTGACAAAAGTTCGCCATTAAAAAAATCAATCAATTGCTATGTTAACGAAGGCCATAAACGTATTCCAATAGCGCAGAATTTTCTATTGTTTTAAACTGTAGCCTTATTACAGAGACGGATCCTTATGGTATTGGCAGTACGGGGGGGGGGGGGCATGGCCACTACCCCAACAATCACACTAACTATATAAGAAACTGTACTGCGAATTAAAAATAATAATTGAATATTATCTTCAGTGCCAAAAATACTTGCATATCTTAATTTATTATTTTCTAAATGGTCACTGTACAAAGCTCCCTCCCATGCGGCGAAACGAAGATCTAGGCCTTGGCCAATAAAATGGAAACATGTCCCTCCTCCAAAATAAAAGACTAAATTCTTCCCTGCCTGTTGTTACTAAAATAAATGGCATTTATCTAACTTGGCCAAGTGGCGCGAGTGCGCAATTTCCTATCCCAGGTCCAGTAACGTAACGTATAAATATGACAGTTAAGCAGGCTACATATATACCTTGTCGACCAGATGAAAGCAGCGAGACGAGTCCTCGAGCTGTCCCCGGGTGTCCTCCAGACGTTCACCGAGTCCTAGCAGGTGCTGCTTCAGAGAGCGGGCTATCTCACGGAGGCCAGTGAAGCCAGCTCCTGGGGTGGAGGAGCGGGAGTCGCCAGTGCCTTGCCCAGCAACATCGTCTCCCAGGTCGCTGCCCTTCTCTAGGTGACGCTGTCAAAACACCACACCAACATCACTACCAATTCCGCACACTGGTCCGTACTGTGATAGTTAAAATGGACAGCTTTTATTTAAAAGGAACCAAACGACATTTTTTTTTCTTGAGATATGCACACCAAGGACATAAGAAACCTTTAAATTTTCCTTACATAAAACCAAGCGTCATGCGCCCTGTACTACCTTCTCCAATGCAATTAACCAACTATCACACAATCAACTTAACTTTGCAACATGTTTTCTCAAATTTAAAGGATAGGTTGCCTGCCGTCCAAATGTTACTGACTTAAAAAAAAAAAAAAAAATCACTGTCCCAGCTAATCTCTAGCTTACTCATGAAAATGATATTAAGCGATATTGGTTTATCGCGGGAAAATATGACTGTTTGCTAGACATGTATCACTGACATTCTTCTTTCATTATTGGTGAGTTCCAATATGACTAGGTCAGTGCTAATACTGGTGAAGCACTACTGTACGTTTGTGATTCGTCTGCAAACAGATAGCCATGCCAAGACAACCGTCTACCTTCGCAAGATGTTACACTGTTTAGCAAAATACGTTGGCACTTAAATCTCTCTATTTTCCATCATCTCTAATAGGCCTAATGCTTAACATGGGTAGTGTACCCGAAGACAGGATCACACCCAGAGAGCAGACTTTGACTGAGCGCTCGTAGGCGTCTGCCACTCTCTGAAGGATGATAGGAAATGAAAGCCTACAAAGGAGAAGCGACGTATTGCTAGGGAGGGTGAGGGAAATAGGAGTACCCCAAGAAAGGATGCCGATGCAATCTCTGCCACAATTCCCACACGCAAAACCCAGAACGCCGTGGTCGGAGGCGAGTGGTCTATCACTACACCACTGCTGTGTAACTAAAGAACGCTCTACTACTACACCTTGCGCAACACGCAGCACCACGCCACCTCGCACGACCCCTCTTGAAATACATTTCCAGGAGACTTGAGGAGCTGTCCCTCCCCGTGGTCACCTGGGTCGGATGGAAATGCGAACCTGCAGATACCGTTAAAACATCGAAGAGCAAGAGCTCAACGATTTGCCCAACGTAACTTCGGGGTTAGCTTGTGTCAACGCCGAGCTGTGAAAATTATCTGGGCGGTGTTCGAGCGGGCAGTGATTACATGGCGCTTAGCCTGTTCATGGAAGTGCGTACGTAGGACGGACGTGATCAGACATTTTAAGTACAGAGCGACTGGTGCAATTTGAGGACTGCTTTGTGAGAGTGGAACATACAATTGATTAACATTTTGTCTAGAGCAGGAATACTAGATGCTGGTTATATTAATTGTAAATATCAATTTATATAATTGTGAAGTGCGAAAACTGACGGTTAACTTTATAATATTTCAATATACACATTAGGAAATACAATTCAACTATATAATTTAGTAATAAATTTGAAAAATACTTTATAATATTTGACACATAATATCATTTGTTGTAGCAGACAAGAGGACAGTATCATCTAAACATATTTACATTTAGGACATTTAGTTGATACCACAACATTTGTCAAGACCTAGCAGCAACAATAGCGTAGTAAACACAAAAATGAGCCCTTAAAGTAAGTAAAACCCAGTGTTTCCTACAACTAGCTAAATCCGAATTCTACACTGAAATTGGGAATAGGTGAATTTAAAGAAAGAAAAAAAAAGTATAATGCTTTAATATAACCAGTGTATGGGAAGGATACCCGAAGGCAGGAATCACACCTCGAGAGTTGGCTTCTACTTTTTTATATACCGTTTTTGTGTCTCAGTTATTAAATTTCTTCAAAATCTAGCACATCCGATAGTGAGTGAGTGTGAGTGTGTGTGTGTGTGTGTGTCACTAAAAAATGTAACATAGGCCCGTCAATGACACATTCCCACATTGCCTAACTATTCAAAAAATATTTTTTAAATAGTAATTTAAACATTTTAGATACAAAATAACGTGCTGCCATTTTTATGTCATGTTCTACCCTTACATATACTGTGCCTGCAATATTTGTAGAAATTTTGATATGGAATCATTTTTAAATAAATAATTTGTTTAAAATATCCAAATTATTTTTAATTTCTTTTCTAATGTTGATTTTGAAGATACTATTTTTATAATATATACTGGGAACACAAATACTTAATTATATATATATATATATATATATATATATATATATGTACACACATATTCTAGCTCATGTAAGTATTCCATATCTTCACAGTTCATTTCTGAGAACTGTGACTAGACATGATTGTGGTGACAATGTTTTTCCACGAAGCCAGGTAGGTTTAAAGCTCCAAACAATGGAACAATGGAACTGCTAGGCACCTTTTTCAGAAGAGAAATATCAAAATATGGACAATTATACTATATATTCAACAATTTATTGTTGTTTGGAAATTATTTTAAACTAAAATAATCTTATTTTCCAAAAAATACTTCCGCACTGTCAAATTTGAACACTCATTCCTCAAATACAAATTCAAACAAAAAAAATAATACGCATTCGTTAGATTCTCTCACACTTTCTAACATATTAAAGTTTCAGGATAATCAGAGATGATTTCCCAATTTACATTTACATTGCCTGTTTGGGTATGCATTGGGCCCGTTATTCATACAAACAACACCGATATTAAAAAGCCGCTGTATCGGACGTAACTTTCTGCGTTTGTGAAGCGGAAATAGGGGAGTGGCAAGGGCTAGACTGCCACGCTGTCGAGAACCAACATCACTCTACGCGCAGCGGGGTAGATCTGGGGCGAGTGCTTTTGTAGTCATCTTTTTTCTATTGAACTTCATGCGGTGAGCATACAATTGTATTTGGGTTAGTATGCAGTAAAGACCAACGCATGCGTGTAGTTCCGTGTTTTACAAACGAATGCGTGTAGTTCCGTGTTTTACGAACGAATGCGCGTAGTTCCGTGTTTTACGAACGAATGCGTGTAGTTCCGTGTTTTACGAACGAATGCGGGTAATAGTTTCGAGTGAAGCAGTAGAAAAAAAAAACACTTTTTTTTAAAACTAATTTTGATGGGGGAAAAGGTAAAATCATGTTTATATAAAAAGCGTGTGGCAGTTTTAAGTTATAGACAAATTTTTATGTTATATTTTCGTAGATAAACGTGATGTAAATAAATTAAGCAGTTTTGTGTTTAAAAAACCATGCGTGACACGCTATACCGTCGTTCGTACACCGCGTAGAGATGGTTCAGAATAAATGAACACTTTTAAAAAAAACCTAGTTACTTATTTCCTCATAATGTATAGCTTCTTCCACGTAGAACATAAGCACAGAAATATAATAAATGAGGTACATAGAATTTATGATACTCAACACATCAACTAAGGTCACAATAGCGCTCACTTTATCGCTAACTACCTATAGTCATCTTTTAGTATTAAAATGTACGGAACAGAATAGATTGGACGTGTGACAGATGACTGAGAATGGAGTATGCTGGTTTTCTCTATGTGAACTTCTCGTCCCTTACTCAGAGATGAGTGAGTCGTTTGCCCTAAAGTAGTTTAAGTAGTTTACCCTGAAAGATATTTCTCCATATATTACACCAAAAAAAGGCGTTTTCCTTAAAAGGTGTTTGTCCTAAAATCGTTTGCTCTAAAGTCGTTTGCTCTAAAGGCGTTTGCCCTAAAAGTATTTTCTGCACCGTCATTTGCTCTAAAGGCGTTTGCCTTAAAAGCATTTTCTAATCCGTCGTTTGCCTTAAGTCGTTTGCCCTAAAAGTTTGTCTTCTCTAGAAAATCAATTAAATCCAAGTCTACAGGCGTTTACCTTAACGTCGTTTGCCCAACACTTTAGGGCAAACGCCTTTAAGGCAAACGACGTGTACCCAACTCGAGAGTACTCGCTATACCAATGTGTAAAGTGAAGGCTGACAAAACAGCCAATATTTATTTCCCAGAATTTCGGGTTTCTCATGGTTTTTAAACTTCACATCGAAGAAAATATTATAAAATCACGAAACCAAGTAGAATATAATTTTGTACGCTTTTTAAACACAATCACGAGCACTTTTAACATCAAATATTGTGCAATGCAAATCTTTATGAAAAAAAAAAAAACTATATGGTAATCAAAGGACAGGAACTCTTTCCTAGTGGAATGGTGGAATCGGGCAATTAGTTTTCCTTCGATCAGTGTTTAATTTTTGCTACTTATTTTGCCATAAAATTTAAATAACTAGCCCTTAACGAATTCATTGTAAATTGCAGATCAACATGGTAACACAGCACAATTTAGTTTTTATTTTATTTAAAAAGAAATCTATCACATACCGTAATTTTTTTAAACAAATGTTGCTTTTTGTATAGTTTTGTCACGCTAATGCTTGATAAAAAGCTGTAGAAATATAAAATATACAGAAATTATACAGTAGGAGCCGTTTTTCGACCATTTGTACGCTCTTAAATAGATGAATGATTGAAGATGACGGAAGTAGCTTATGACAGGAAAATGCTTCACCGCGTGCTAGTATCTTTCACTTTTCTTACGCAATTCTCTCTCTGTCCAGCAAACTACTACCCACCTTGCGTGATCAGAAATCGGACTAGGAAGTGAAAGGCAAGTGTCACCTAACTACTGATCGAACAATATTTTACAACATGTAGAAGTTAAATCAACATTCTACAATGTGCCCACATACATGAGGAGATGGTGAAAGTTTTAAAAACATAAAAATGCACTCCGAAATTTTAGCTGCTTATAATTTTCCCTCAGTGAGTCAGATTGCAAATGTTGAAAGTTCTTACTATATCCTCACCATTTAACTTATAACGTAACACTTGTTCGCAAGAAAAAAATATTCACTTACAGATACGACTTACAAATAATGACTTTTAAGAAAGAAGTTAACGCTACAAAATGCCTCATTCTAGTGAAGGTTAAAATACTTAAAATGCTCAACAATCTTTCCATAAATGCGAATTATAAAACAATTATTTTTGCTTGGCACTTAAGAGAGTGAATTTGGAGGCACCAGACGACGAAGACGTAACGGTTATATAGAATATTAAAGGATGATTAATAAATACAGTCTGAAGTTACGACTCTACACACAAAATAATATACTAAAACTCATTACGAACATTTAAAAAATGTCATTCTGGAACGTGTGTTTCAGTCTCTGCATTGTAGTAATGGATGTCAGAAATTTACACGGTGCTACAGAGACTGTAGTTGAGGACCGGCAGCATTCGTTTCAGAAATGTTCCATCTCCCCCCCCCCCTGCCCGATGGAGTATGAGTCTGGTTTGCTACGTTACATATGTTCACACAGATAGACCGTTTTCAACACCGCCAAGTTTTGTGGATTGTATACGGCACTAAGGCGTGCGTAGGTTGGTAGCTAAAAAGAAACAAATTTAATTGTATTTTGCGACTAAAAATATAATATTTTCAAAATTTTTGGGTATCAATGTTGGACAAAGTGGTTTTCACGAAACTTACCCAATAATTGTTTTTCCCCTCGTCCGATATGATGCTCACGTCAAACGCCTTAACATAGCATCCTTAAGGGCGCCGTCTACTAGAATCGTGAAGTGGCGCGCAGACCTTTAACAATCCTGATTTCATTCGAAAACCATTCAACATGTTGTCACGCGGTTAGGCTACGAAAAGCATTTAAGGATCTTAGTACAGGTATATAATTTTGCCATTAACTGTTATTGTTCCTTATAGGCCATTCGGAATAAAGTGAGCACTAAAGATTTAACCTTTGAAAAATATCACTAGCCGTTACTGCATATAAGCCAACATTAACAACAGTTACATTTTTGTTTGTATGGTTGGTAGCGAATAACTGTATTTAGTCCCGTGTATTTTCTTATTTGAATACAGCATTAGTGAAACAACATCAATTGCAAACGACCTC
>PNEQ01002502.1:27464-47345 GCA_003012365.1 Medauroidea extradentata
GGGGGGGGTATTTCTCGGTAGTCCCCTTCAGGCTACGCCCCAGTACACAAAAATAGTGTTTTGAGATATAGAGGTTTAAATATTTTGTTACATATATAGAATTTAAGCAACACAAACTAAGTTAGGAACATATTGCAGATAAGCTGTACCTACACATATTGTAAAGTAATCGTTAACTGTATTTAATCCCTAGGAAAATAGTTTTAAAAAATATATATATGTAAATCAATAGACGTTGGTGTACATAAATGATTCACTACAAATTAAATACTCTCCTAACCTTTATTGTACCTAAACAAAATTGTGAGGGAAAACAGTACGCAATATGGAGATTACATTCAATATATTTCCCGAAAAAGGGCACATAGTTCTATGTGCACGTCTTTCGGAAACCACCTCAATCGGAGAATGCTGTGCACGAAGAAATGTTGATTAACTTACGAGAAGTCATTCACTACCAGGGGAAAAGGTTAAGGCATATGGATTATGAGGGTAACGGGAGTATTTTCGTCATTTTTGAGACTTTGCAAGAGGGCCTTATAACTTGATTTATTGAAAGTATAGCGCAAAGTAACTTGTATCTAAAGTTTCACTTTTTTACGAATCTAACTGGAATCTTTCTAGATACATCTGTCTGAAAAGACACGTTAACGGTGCTGTAATATATCACGCCTATTTGTTACGCGAACAGCTAACCGTGTTAAACTTTACCAATTATATAATTATATAACATCCAGAGCTCCATGTAACAATCAAATTTTTAAAAAAGAGAGACATCTTAATTTAAAAGTAATTTTACAGTCCGAAAATATTTCGTGCAAAGGTTAATGAGAAACGGGAGATTCCCGAGAAAACCTGTCTATCAGCGGGATAGTCACGCACGATTACAACATGCGAAAATCCGGGGACCGACCCCGCCGGGAATCGAACCCAGATCGCCTTGGTGGGAGGGATAGCCTAGGTGAGAGATGATAAACTATATAGTGAAAAATGAACTTAACAACCTCTCTATTCCCTGCTTGATAAGAAAAGTCATCAATCCAAGCTTGTTGGTGAAGGTGCGCGGACAGACCGCCATGGCGCAAGACACAAAGGCGTAGTCTGCATTATTATTCAGCAGAGCGGCGGGGGTCAAGCCCACTCCTTTTAGGTTGCCGAGCGAGCGTGCAACTCTCTCCCAAGACCCGCCCACTGATTCCGCCTGGGGGCCTACATACCACAACACTACGCCAGCTACAGGAAACCTTCATTAGGTTAGGAGACGATAGTGCCTACTAATGGGCCGGTAGCATCACAGTTTACAGACACCTCGACCAGCATCCGGCATTATCGGCGATAACCTATTCTACTTCTGCTATTTACAAGCTTCAATTACGACCACCGTCCCACGGCTTCCGACTGCAACGGTTCATGCTGTGGAACTGAAGAAGCTACACTACCCCAGGACTATGTACACACACCTGACTATAGAGTTCTCTCTCACAGTAAATATCCCTTGTGGTTTAATTCTCAGCTTACAAACTAAATTACTTCAAAGTGTTACAATAAAAATAATACTGAAAATCGTGCTTTCTATTGTTTTATTACCAAAATTAGTATAAAACCACCCAACTATGCGTTGTTTGTCAATAATCACATTCATTTTGTACGTAGGCTATTACATCTAATAGAAACTTAGTTACTTAAATTAACAAATATATTTTTGTTTGTGTTGTTAAAAATAATGTCACAATTGTTTTTCCCCTTGACGTATAGATAAACGTTCTTATGAAAGTTGACATAACACTGTTCTAATCATTATTGTACCTCAAAACAAACATCTTGATTTGGAATTGATGGTGGAATAAAATATTTGTAAAGCCGAAAAACCAGATGTGAAGGAGTAGCGTGAAAGTATATCTACAATGCCGGACGACGTATGAAACTGTAATTATGAAAAATCAATAGTTACGTTGCTGTTGCAGTAAAAATATAAGGTGCAATACTTATTATTTTCATTATTGTATCTAAATGGCAAGTGTGGCACAATGATAGAAGTAAATATTTGGGGCAATTATTCCTTGCCCGTGTGTGCTACGAGCATACACAGAAGCAAGGCTAGTTGTTGTGGGCGGATGCCCTGACATGCAGCACACCTGCCCTCTATACACAGAACCAAGTAGTGTTGTGACTCACCGGCATTGACAAGGCCCGGCGGCGGCGTCGTGGGGCGGCAGGAGCCGGCTCCAGACGCCTTACGGCCACGAGGCGGCATGCCGCGTCGTCTTCGCTGTTCACAGCCACCATGTAACTATCCGCACCATCCCCTAGGCAGACCACTGCACGCACTCGACGTAAACTATGGACTGACGCCGTCTCTGCCTGGCACAGCTGCGCCGTTACCCCCTCTCCTTGTGCAGTGTGTCCAACCCCCTCCACACTATTCCCCTCCGTCAGGGAGGGAGGTTGGTGCCGCGCGCGGCATACCTGCGTGCGCTGTATGAACCGTTAAATTATTACTACCATTGCGTGTGCAGTAAATAAACAAGCTGACGCTACACGAAACTATGGCAAGAAGTTTCTATGTCAACGTTAGCAACGAACATAATACATAATCACAAAGCATTTTGATATGCGTTTCATAACACACCTCAACACGCGCGCTAGGACAAAATCATGCACAAGTACAGTTAGAATAATACAGTAGCCAAAACAGTATTTATTTATAAACTGAGCTCATGTTGTAACACGTTCCGCTATACATCTTCTGGAGGTAATTGTTTGATGTAATACATGATGTACGATAGTAACGATAAAAATAAACATACGTAAGTTCTATACGAATTAAAGTAGCCAGACTTAACAATTTTAATGAAAAATATTATTTTTCTGGAATATATTTCCTGCTCTAATATTATAGGTACGGCAGCCACAGTTAACTATAGGCTGTCACGCTAGCCACTGTACTTTTGCGGTTAGATTTTTTTTTTATTAACCTATATGGCAGTAAGATACATATATTTATCTTATGTAAATGAGCAAAGGTCATGCACGGTAGTTTTTCAACACAGTGGTGCAAATAATATTCCTGCCTGTGTTTGTCGGTGTTTTCAAACAAATTATAATGTTTTACAATTTATCAGTGCAGTAACGCGCGTTCGTAATTAATACGAAATAAACAATTTTGCAAACTACCCCCTTAACTAACACATTATGTAACACTGATAGTGGCCACTGTAACTGAAACGTGAAAAACGCAATGTTCATTAGCTCATAGGCATTGTTCAATGAAAACATTATTCGTATTTCACTACAGTCCCCCGTCCCATGAGTTGTGGGTTGCCTACCAGTAAGGCGAGTTACGTACTCTTTCCAGGATCCTCGGAAAACTTTTCACCTGGGCATGTTCCGACAAGAGGGTCTTTTTGTTACATACGTCTCAATTCTCAGTAAAACTCTTTCAAATGTTTGTCTTTCTAGACGCAACGAGAGTTGTATGCAGTATAAGGGTGGTCATCCCTGTTATTTGTTATTTTCATAATGGCGGAAAGTTATAACAAGCATTTGTTCGTCAATATAAAACTTTTCTCTGAGTTTTGTCTTTTTATCTCATTCGGTATCCAATTTTTTTTTTCAGAGAATACTGTTTCGCATTACAATTTTCAAGTGCACGTTGCTCCCTTAATATTCCATTTAGTTGCTAGATGTAATGTATGTTTTCTTCTAAGTTTTCTTAACGAATAAGCTGCCTGAGTTTGCCCGGTGATTTTCACTCTCATATATATATATATATATATATATATATATATATATATATATATATATATATATATATATATATATGTGGGGGGGGGGTTAGTTGTCAAGTGGTGTAAGCCACAAAAAATCGAAAATGGACTTGCACCACTACACATACTTACGAAATGGTGTGCTCCTAGTCCACTACATTTTTCCATTGCATTACGTATTAAATAAACTTATCCCTGAAGTTTAACACAGATACAAACGTCTTAAGTGGTTATCAGTAGTCGCTGTAGCCTCGCACGAGTAGGCCGAAAAACCAGCCTCAATGACCATCAGTGTTCGTCAGCAAAAAAGGGCGTATAACTGACGTTACTGAGAATACTGGCCAGCGCTTTTCAGCAGTAACGGGATGCGCCGAGAAAAGGGTGAAATCACTCAGATGCACAACACAAGGCAGTGCCGCTACAGGAGCATACTTCACGTGAGGGTGGACTACATCTGGATTGGTTTATCGCGCCTCCGTCGAATAGCCTGTGTGCTCGCCTGAACTAAGTTCATGAAATTATTTTCCTATAAGGCAATTTCAAACAAATATTATATGATGTCCCTGCTAGAGTAAAAAAAATTCCGTGTGCTTGTGACGTCATACGAAACACGCCACGAATGTTAGATAAAATTACACGCGACCTTTGCTGCAGAGTTACTAACAACAGTTCGAATATCACAAGGACACTGAAATTGCCGGACTGTTGGCTGTTGAAGACGAGGAAGATGAAACTGCTGTTCACTAAAGCCAATTAAAAACTTAACAATATAATGTTAAAGGTATTGTGAAATATTAAGGATGAAAATGTTACGCAAAATATATTTTTATTAGAAATTTTGCTTTTTTTTTTTTTTTTTTTTTTGTGATGGTTTAAAACAAGAAACAGATATAAGTAGAAAATTTTGGATGTACTATGATGGGACATTATTTTTATCATGATACATAAAAAAACAGTATTTTTGTAGGGATTTCTTAGGGCTGAAAAGGATTTTCGAAGCAGATTTCAGGGATTTTAGCGCCACAAAACCTGGCAACACTGAATGCACATGACAAATAAATGATTATTGCTGTCACTTGGAAACACTTGTTTCACAAGTTAATGAAACCCAGGTTACATACTGGGCCAGAAATTGTAACGTACCCGTCCAAAAGCCACTTATTTTGAGAGAGTCCGCGGTGGTCGATGGGTCAGACATCTCGCCTCCCACCTAAGCGATCCATCCGGGTTATATTCTCCGCGGAGCCGGTCCCCGAATATTCGCATGTGGGAATGCGGACGATGTCGCTTGTCGGCGAGCTTTCTCGGGGATCCCCAGTTTCCCCCGCTCCTTCATTCCGGCACCTCTTCACTGTCACTTCATGTCATCCCTCACCAGCGCAGTGTACTGGAGCTCTGGATGACCTACCGCGTTTTCGGAAATTCACCGGTGGATCCATAAATGGTTGAAACATCGATGTACACAGATTGAGACCATTGTCGAACATTAGGTATGTTGAAACTTTATATATATATATATATATATATATATATATATATATATATATTTGTTACGTGTGAAATGGGATGAATATACTTATGTTACTTAACATTATACTGCCGTATAAATCCAAACCGAACACTTTGGTAACTTATGTAACAGTAAATATATTTTTAACGGAAAGTTATAAATTAAATAAATAACTTATTTTTGAAGAAAGTACATAATTTCCCATTCACAAGAATACGGTAAGTTTGCTTTCTTCGTCTTCACATTCCACAATTAGTTAGGTTATTTTAAACTTTTGTTTTTTGAGATTGTGTTCGAAAATTCACCGGTGGAAGTTCAGGTGCACATACACCAGACTCACGGGATTTTCAGGTCGGTTGAACCGGTGGATACACTGATTCAACCGGTTGACAAGAAAACAGTAATTTACGAACGTCAGGTGTACACCGGTGAATGCACCGGTGAATTTCCGAATTCGCGGATGTAGTGCCAGTAAGAGCTGACGTCGCGTGATCCAATTAATCTGTTCTTTAATAAACTTTGTAAATATAGGCCTGGCCTATATATATTCAGTTAATGGTGCTACATCACAGCATATTCACTATAGGATAGAAAAATAACGCCAACATAATTTGAATATATGTATTTACGTTTCTTGATTTGCAAAATGTCAAGAAAAGCTTTTGAAAAACAAATAATTAAATACCTTCTGCTTTTGTAGACCAATAATTTATTGTTTGGATCTTAAAGTTTGGCGTAATAAGTATTACTGCTTATATGGAGAAATATAAATTATTTTCGGAAACCATGCACGGAAATTAATGTTCAATTCGTGAATAAATTTCGCGTCTCCGTGGGATGAGGCTCGGAGAATGTTGGTTTCCAATCGCAAAATATTTAACACTATTTACGCATGACATTCGAGACCATAGTTTATTATTTCATACATTGTCCGCAATAATTTGCTGCGGATTTTTAAGTGTTTAAAAGCATTGATGTAAGCGCTTATAATTGAAGGTTTGATTTAGGTCGTCGCAGACAAGGTTATGTGCATTTATATTACTGCCAGTCGTTCAGAAACTAGCATTTTACAGATCAAGACGAAATATTTACAGTTTACTGACGTGGTTCTGTAAATGCTGACGAGCACTGGCGGACCTTCAGTGATCTCGGTGCTTTTGAGCAGAAACGGAATGCGCTGTCAATCTCGTATTTAGAATGACGTTTGGGGGATGAACTCAGAGTGTATCTTTATCTCCGCCGCACCGCTTAGCCCCTGATATGCAAATTATTCGTTATTAAGTCGAAATATTTATTTTGGAGTATTAATGAAAATGTATTTAAGTAGAACCAATTTAATGTAGGGCCTATACATACTTTAACATTTTTGCGTTAAATTACTTTACGCATTAAATTCAATGTATAAACAGTGTAAGAAAAAACAGTGTACTAGTTTTTTTTATCTTACTGTTTACGAATTGCAATTTACAAGAAATGGAAATTTAGAACAAAAATGTCAGAGAACATTTACATAACATTGGTCATGCCTGGATACATCGTTTATTTATACCGTAAACAGGAGCTACTTTGCTCCAACATTTTATACTTTTTGAAAGATAGCACTGGAAATTTATTATGAATTGTTAAAAAAAATCGCTACTAGGCTAAACGTTATCTTTAAACCTATAGTTCGGCACCACAAAAGCGTACCCGATATTGGACAAAAATTTTATTTTTATGAGTATTTATAATGCGGGGCAATATATCCCATAGGGGTGGGTTACTTTGCTGCACTTCATAAATCCATGTAAAGGTTATGGAAAACGCTACTGGTGCAAAGTTTGTACTCTAGCATTTTGTATGATAACAATTATTTATTGTGAAACCTCGTACTCTAGGTAGTATCTACAAACATGAAAATATAAAATAGTAAAGAAAAATGTATGATACACACATCTCAACTTTACATTTCCAGTCAAATGAAAAAACCACACACAACATGCACTTCTAGTAGGTAGGTGCATTCTTGAACATCTCCAAGTTCTACTTTTAGTCGGAGAACTGCATCTCGGGGACATGGAAGAAGTCACTGCTGCTAATCCTTCGTGGAGGATTAATGACCCGCAAGACTTCCTCCTACTTGTAAAAAACACACCCTTTTTGGTTGACACCTTCCAACATTTCAGAGACTTCGTCATTGCACTTATTGTTGCACCACTGTCATTAAAACTTTCAATAACTCCAGGATACAGATAATTTTCGTATTTAAATATGACAAATGCTCCTATTTATTTGTTTACTGGTTGTAATCCGTATTCTTCATTTTCTGGTTCTTGAAACCGTGTATTACCTGAGTCGTCTACATCTTCCTCACTGATATCTGGTGACTGACTCCGTCTTCTTATCTGGATTGTACTTGACAGAACAGACACTTCAACATTGTCTTCACATTGTGCTGAGTCATCTTCAATAGCTGCTGTGCCATTACGTGCTTGAAATATGACTTCCGAGTAGCAACAACGTCCAGTCCTGGGTACAGACCGGCAATTTTCCGAAAGTTAAATAGTGCTTTCTCCAGCCGGTAATAAAACCCGGAACATACTAAGTTATATTTCCAAGGCTTTCCTTTTGCTGATAGTATATACATTCACTATAACATACGTCTATGACTGTTGTGGTAATACAGACAAAATAATCATATTCACTGTTAACACATACTTGTCATAACTACTTAATTTGCTTAAAACAAGTCTTTTGGTCTCTTATGACCCCAATGTCGACGAGTCGTAATGAATACTTCCCTCCCTACACACCCCACTTGTCGCATGCATACATTTAGTTACTGAACAAACAAACATAATGATGACCATATCAAGTAATGCAAACTGTGGGGTTACTTTGCTCCACTCTTTGGCTGGAGCAAAATAGCCCCTTTTATAATGAAACTCTAACCTGCTTTAGAAATGTGAATTTAAAAAAAAAAATGACTAAAATGAATAATACATACAGATTCTATGTAACAGATAAATACAGCTTCTAAATAAAAATGGCTCACCTCATTTGTTCGCTATTTTCTGGTAATTCAGATTACTTTTATACAGCATAAAAGTCAGCAAATTCAGTGAACAATTTTCAACACTCTATCCCTAACAGCGCAATGCCATCCTATGGATGTCCATGGTACGCCCTTTTCGGATTGCAGGATATCTCTAGGATATCCTGTAATATCCATAGGATGTCCCATGGATGACCTTGAGGCGTCCCAGTGATTAATTACACTTTGAATATCCGTGGGACATTCCGCGTATGTCATATTTAATTCCAAAGTGACGTAACACACGTGCAAATTTTGCGCTGCTTCTCTGAATAGCGATATTTAATCGGGGCCCAGCAGTTCAGAGGAAAAAAAGTATATTTTCCTATAAATGTACTTTCAGGACATCCACTGTGTATAGTAGGGATATCCCCTGGATGTACTTGAACGATATCCAGTGGAAATTTTTTTAGGATATCCTATGGATATACTTTGAGGATTTACCAAAAAAAAATTCTCAAAATTTCTATTGTAGCGTATTTTAAATGTACATTACTGAAATCAATACGTTCATATTTATATTTGTCATGGATTATAAAAAAGTATGATGTACAATTAGAATATCCTAGGGATATCCTGTGGGTGTCCGGGACATATTTGGTAAATTCGGGACAAATATTGGATATCCCTGGGATGCTTTGTGCTGTTAGGGGTGTGCCATTGTGGTGCCATCTATAGTGTCAGGTTACAAACAATCGATAGTCACAAGTATATTCGCTAGAACGCTCTGAAACACTTTTTTTTTGTTTGGTGCAAAGTAGTCCCCATTGGAGCAAAGAAAACTTATAGAACTGGTACATCAGGGTATAATAGAATCATAAGGCTCAGCATCACTCGACATACTAGATTATTTTAATGTTCGCTTTTAAGAAATTCTGAGAAGAAAAATAAGAAATTTGCTATTATAGTTTGAATTCTTTCTACTTTGCGATACAGAACAAGCATCACAGTTGAATTTCTAACCTATATCATAATAATTAATCCACACATTTTGATATTCTTAATTTGCTGGACTGATAGCGGCCTAAATAGACGTTAAAAATTCAATTTCGATGCTTGTACTGTCATTTGTAAAATATAGACTTGTAAAGTCACGAAGTTATAAGTTTTAGTATTCTCCACTACAGATATGTAAGTAGCTGGCCAGAACTCTGTGAGTGTGTCGGCAGTGCAAGGTAAGGTAAACGTAATTCACGCGGCCTGAGCAAGCGGCCACATTGACAACTTGAGCTACAACTACCAGGGGTTTAGGTTATTAATAAATCTGACTAGAAGTAATAAAACTAACACAATAATAACCAGAAGTATTAAAGCTAACACAATAATTACTAGAAGGGCTTTTAATTAGGTCGACACGTGGGCAAAAACAATAAGCTTGACTTCTAGCGCCAGGCAACCTTGACTCAAGCCCTGAATATAGGGAAGCTAAAAGAGAAGAAATAGTCCAGGCAATTGAGTTTAAAAAACACTGATTACGAAAAAAAATCGTGTACTTTTGAAAATTTGCAGAGGTGTAGGGGAAAGTATACTGACCAACATGCTAGAAGTCCCCTTGGCGATGGTGAGCGGGGTCCATTTAAATGTACATTTCATTGGTTTTATTTAAGTAGCGTCCAAACTTTGGGATATAGCAAAAAAACATTTCATACATCAAAATTAAATAGCCAATGAAATGTACACTTAAACGATCCCCCCCCCCCACACACACACACACACGCTAAACCCTCCCGCTCTCCTCCGATCTCCTCCTCCCCCCCCCCAACGGGGATTTTTAGTATGTTGTTCAGTATACTTCACCCTACACCTCTGATAATTTTCTAAACTACGCGATTTTATTTTATTGGGTTATAAATTGAGTCCATTTCCAAGCGGCCTACCACTGAATAGTAACACTGCTGGTACTCGGCCGGAATTTCACGAGTACACTAGCGTGATCTCTTCGGTTCACGAGCGGAGTGTCAGGTCGGACAGCCCATGAACGGAGTTGATTAGCAGGGGGCGGCGACCTATGCCCCAGCTGACGGTCCGGTGGTCCATTCGAGCCGTGTCTGTAGCAAAAGCTGTGCGGCGTGGCCCATCATCTGGCTGAATAGCTACTAACAACTGCACTTTGTCAGCCCACGGTATGAAGAACATTTTCGAACAGTTGAACGAGGTAACTCCAGCTGTCTAGGCGGTACGAATCGACTTACTGTGACTCCGGTCAAAGGCATTAAGAACACATTCAGTGTCTCCCACACTAGTGCTTGGCCGGCCGTTGCCTTTCCACTGCAGAATACTCCCTGCCTCTATTGTTTTTGTGTCACACACGGATTGTGGGACTTGAAGGTGGTTCTCTCGAATGTTTGGTCCTAATGTTACGTTGCAGATGCATATCTGATTATGTTTCGACAAACCAAGATAAGCATTGAGCTTTCTCTTGGGGGTTTGGGGTGTAGCCGTCTTCTGTAATTTTTTGATGTCAGTAAGCATCCACACCTGCAAAAACCAAACAAAATTTCACATCTAAATTGAATAACAGTAAGGACAGAACGATCAACTGGAACGTACCTTATGGATCAATGATCTGTTCTAAGCTCTTGTGTTCATAAATACATTTGTCCGGATTTATTAATCATCTAAGTGCTGTCGAAAACATTTCACAGAGTCGTTATCAGAGGGCGTACAAAATGTGCAAAGAATACCGGTTAACAATTTACATGCCATCCCAGTGAAAGACAAGCTCTTATTTCAAGTAGAACGAACGAAGGGTGGTGTTTTAGTTGGCTCGGGAATGATAATCACGGTGAGATTCCTCAATGACTCGGAACAGATTAGATGTCAGTACCGAGTGAAAAATGCATCAGCAAGTGCAGACGCTGGGGTAGCTGGTTCCTGAACTCTAATTTACTCAGGCAAGACACCTTGCTGTACTCTAGTCATTCAGAGTTACAAGGTTCTCGTAAACCACTAGCTGAAGTCTCGTATATGAAGTTTCTCTATGTACAGGTAACATGGGTTAAAAAAAAATTACTGCCGAAAGATGTAATAGATTGCACAGGAGGTCCCCCCCCCCCCAATTAAATTTACAAAAAGAAACCATCGGCATATAATTTATTGTGAATATTTAATTTTAGCTGAAAAAAAAATATGTGTATACACATGTAAATGTATACACAGAATGGTCCTGAACAAAACCGACAAACTCCGGCAGGTGATTCATTATATAAAAAAAAAAAAAACAAGTAGTCTGTTTGTGACTGTTGAACCTGTAGAGCTTACTAGAAATCAGTTAACAGGCACGTGAAACTCGCTATGAATAAGTGGGAATCACTTTTTTAAATCAGCAATGTTTAGTTACTGAAACAATCAGCACGGCTTCACTATAACTTCAGTTGCTCGTATTTGACCGAAAAGTCTGGAATTTCGCCGAAGTGGTTCATTCCTCTTTGATTCAAGTTTGTGTACACACAGTGGTGATGACGTATCAAATGCTCGTTCCCGGATCGCCCTTATTGCTCTGGAGCCTCAGAAACCTCGGACGTGTAAAACATCTCCAGACACACGTCCTTATCCTGTGAATTAGCACCGTGTTATACCTTTATTAACTTATACGTTTCCAATATACGAAAGTGTTGTAAAAAGACGCGGATTAGAAGATACACGGGGCATCCAGCGAGTAGCAACAAAAATATTTTGAAGCACGAAAAAAAAAAAAAAAAAAAAACAGTTCTACGAGGTTTCCTGCTTTTCTTATAAGTTACTGAATATGTCAATAAAAGCGTGCAGAACTGAAACGGGGATATAGCAGCCGCTACACGGAGTGTGTGAGCTGCGAAGCCAATGTGTAGTAAACATATCCGACACGAATATAGGTACTCTCCTTCGAGGAAAGTTGTTTCCTGTGCAGCCTTTCTTCAGCCAGCAAATTGCTACGTAGGCAACCCCTCCATGCACCCGAGCTACACTGTTAAAAATTTCCGCAAATTCACGGAAATATCTACAGAAAAATACAGTAAATATACGGAAGTAGCTTCCGTAATTTTTTGCTGACGGAAGTTTGTCCGTATTGTCAATTTTCCGGATGTTTGACCGTAACTTTCCATAAATTTATGGAAAAATGTTTCTACAATTTTAAAGTGTATTTTATTGTGTTTCTTTTTAATCACGTGCTACTAATGAAAGACAAGACAAGCTAATATAATAGAAGCTAAGTGCTACTTCCTGGTTGTCCATTCTTTGCCGCGAAAATAAGAGATACTGAGCGGGTATGCTCCTTCAAAGTTATTTATTTCTACACAATAAAATCATTTTCTCATAATGATACTAATGAAGTTTTGTAAAATTAGTATGTCAAAAACAAAAGTTGTCTCTTATAAAGTTGGTCTCTTAACCACTGCATGGAACTCGATTAGTGACTACTTTGTCACTGTGGTTTAGTGGTTAGAACATCTGCCCGGAAATCATAAGGTCGCAGGTACGAATTCCAGCATATTCGAAAAATTGTTCAGGTTACTAAATGCTATGTCAATATCTCGAATAAACGTAGGAAATAAGAGAATGTCGTATTTCTAAAAATGGAGTGTAAGTAATTTTAAAAATTCAAACGTTTTGCGGAACACGGATTGTCCGTAATTTTACGGAGGATTCCGTTATCAAGAAAAACTGAGAGCCCGTTATTTTACGAAGATTTCTGGATAATTTTTTTGCCTATACTTTTCCGTAATTTTACAGAAAATTTTTCTAACAGTGTAGATGTATGCCTAGCTCTGTGAGACAGTGAGACTGTATCGCTGCCGCGACGTAATGTACGACTCTGCGACTGAAAGGAATGAGTTCGTTGTAATAACACGCACGTACTATACATTGACGACAGAACTATTTTCTGGGCGCTGGGTGAACCACAAACACATCGTGGTTCGCCTACATGGCGTATCCTTTTGATGGCTTCGCAGTAGAACTTTACTGCCGCATACCGCGTTTGGGCGAGTGAATGGAATTACGGCGAAGTATGATCGAAAAGGCAAGTACTTGTACCGTTGTGTCAGGGACGGATGAAGGCTGTCCGCCCGAGGCAAGAATTGTGACACCCCCCCCCCCCCTAATTCCACCGCCCGCCCTTTTCCTATCAGTCCACTCAACACAACAGTAACAAACGTATATTGAATGAGCTGTTTTGCGCTCGCATAGACAACAGTATAACATTTTAGTAGAAATACATCAAACCTGTACTTACCAGCTACCATTAGCAGTGTTTTAAGTGAGCATTATAATTAAAAATACTGTATTTATTACAATACATGGTGTTCAAGGTTAATAAAAATACAAAATTACAAAACTAGTAAAAATTTTAATATTGGTAGATATTGTTTCTTTTACACTCATTTACATTTCATTCCCGAGTAAACATTTTCGGCACCACCGCGCCCGGGGCAGTCTGCCCCCTCCCCCCTCAGATCCGTACCCTGCGTTGTGTTGCTTGTAGCACCGCATTTCGAACAAGTGTGTTCACGAGGTTTGTCGCAACTGATGTTTTCTGGATGGAATGTGCAATGTACTACCGGGACGTTGCTGTAGTCTGTTGCATGAACTAGTGCAGTTTTCTGACTGCTGGTAAATGTTGACATTCAATATATTTATTACGTTCGTGAAGCGCGTGTCAGCTGACTGCAGAAGCAAGCTAAGGCGAAAGTACGTTAGCATTCCGGAAAACCCTGGCAACTAAATGGCGATGCGCAGTGAACCACAGAGAACTGCCCTAGCATTACTCTCCGATATGCGTCTTTCTTCTGAGAACAGACTATAAGTCAGGAACCATTCGTCACACGCTAGCAGTTTCTGTTCTTCCGTGATGGACGTACAGCTCGTTGCGGATCAAGACATGTTGGCTACTTTTTCAAGGCAGTAAATACTACGGTTTCAGCTAATTATTTAATGAACGAAATTTTTGTTAACTGACTTATTAGTCGAAACCATATAATTTCTTTTACGGGAAATATTAGCTATCAAGGCCAAAAAAAACATGTTAAACAAAACTGACAAACAGAAATTTTATATCTGCGCTTTTAAAGCTTAAAATAATAATTGCAAAAACACTAGAAACAGAAGAGTTCGCCCTTGCTACAGCAGAAGGTTTTCGACGTCACCCGAGTTCCACCGTGGGAAATACAGCGAGAAGTTTCCTTCTTCCGAGGAACCGAGAAATGTGCATGGCGCAAAAGTAAATCTATTGAGTCATTTTCGGGAGGATATGGGTTCGGTCCATGCCCGGCCATGGTGATAATGTTTCATCACGGTTTTACGTTTGGAGTGGTTTTGTAAAACCGTGATACAAACATTATCAGGATGGCCGGACATGGGACCGAACCCATATCCTTCTTTTCCTGATTCTATGAGGCACTGTTAGAACCACGGTAGGCGCAACGGTTAGGGCGCTCGCCTCCCACCCACACAATCTGGGTACGATTCCCAGCGAGGTCAACCCAGATTTTCGCATGTGAGAATCGTGCCGTACTCAAGGATGATTCCGTATATTTTCTGTATAAACTGCTATTGGCAGAGAAAATAAAGAATATTTAAAGGATGAAACGGCAGAAGCTATGCATAAACAGTTATAAAAATATACTACACGAAGCCATCTATGAAGCATTAGGGCTGCTCCCTAAACACTGACACCAATATAAATGAACAGTTGAAATTCAAAAGGGACTAATTGCCAGAATCCATATTTTCACAATAACTTCCATCAACATGGTCTATGTGCCATACCCTACGATTTTTAAAAGAGAGGTAAGGCAATACCATTATTGTTGCAGGATTTCCATCAAAATGTAATATGAGGGAATAAGTGCCATAGATAATTATATTCAGAAGGAAATAAGTGCCATGTTTGATGATATTGAAAAGGGAATAAATGCCATGGCTAGTGATATTCAAGAGGAAATAAGTACCATCGATAACGATATTCAGAAGGAAATAAGTGCCATTGATAATGATATTCAGAAGGAAATAAGTGCCGTCTGTAATGATATTGATAAGGGAATAAATGCCATTGCTAGAGATATTCAAGAGGGAATAGGTGCCATTGATAATGATATTCAGAAATAAATAAGTGCCGTGTGTAATGATATTGAAAAGGGAATAAATGTCATAGCTAATGATATTCAAGAGGAAATAGGTGCCATTGATAATGATATTCAGAAGGAAATAAGTGCCGTGTGTAATGATATTGAAAAGGGAATAAATGCAACAAAAGCTAAAAATTAATTTAGGGGAAATTAATGTTATAAAATGTAAATATACAATCATGATAGGAACAATGACCAAAAGGGGCCTTGGAAATAGTAAATAATCTAAGAAAAGACAATAAAAGATGAATTACTTTGAACATTTGTTAACAGAAGATCGAGAAGGTTCTTAGGGATAGAATCACGCACGACTGGCAAGGGGGTAATGTCAGGCGTGTCTTTGAAAGAATTACAAAAATCTCCAGGCCCAGGAGGAATTGATATAGAGCAGATTTTAAAAATGCCACAGACAAGACCTTAAAAATAATCCAATGATTCGTTAACAATTGTTTGATCGAACAAGAAGAACCCCCCAAAAAATGGAAAATGGCGTATGCGATACAATTTCATAAGATAGGTATTTTCTATAAAATAAATAATCGACCAAAGAAGAACAAGAGGTTGAGAAACACTGTGACTTCCATAGTTTTACAAAAGTCTACGTCACAATACCAATAAAGAAGTTATATAAATATCTTGACAAGAGCATAATACATAAGAAGTACATATGTAGCTGCAGTAAAAAAGTATACGAGGGATTAAAAATTTCCCGTGTAATACGACCAACCAAAGCCCCAAGAGAAGGGAGCTGTATAGCACCTACTCTGTTTCAGGGGCCAAACAACCGGGGATAGGCGAGGGTATATTGCCCCACCCCCCTCCCTTTGCTTTGCTGCACATAGAAAAGAATAAAGAAGCTGTAATTTATGTTACATTTGTTCCCCTTCGGGAATTTGAGATGTTGCCCCCCTCCCTGCCCTGTTTCAATATTACCTGAACGAAGTTCTTAAAGAATGGATGAAGATGTGTAACGAAATGATAATTATTTAGATGGTGATTGTATGTCTAGTTTATTATTCGTTGATGATCAAATTATATTGGCTGCTGGCGATTATTATGCAGAATATACGATGAGAAAAATCTTAGAAACGTATAACAAGACCAGATTAAAAATATTTATTTTTCTAAAATTGAATATCTCTCTATTGAAAGTAAACAACACGATATTGTTGCAGAACCTCAAGAAGGGAGCGGGTAGAAAATGAAGAAATCTATTCTCCGTTCACTCTAAGTTGAGTTCTGAAGTAAACAAATAATGTAATATCATTACAATTCGCTAGATTCTAATTGGCTCAATTTGTGCAGCGCGCCGACGTACTATTTCCAATCGACAAAACTGTGTACAGTCGGTATCATAGGAAACAACAACGTCCTATACATTAAAACAATATTGCGTGAAAATTTCGTACGTGTTATCGACATACGGAAACAAAAATTACATAAAAACTTGATAAAAATATTGACATCATGAGCAATTACAGTACATTTCAAAATTAATTGTAATTATCAAGCCATGACTAACGATCGTATTCAGATATTCTGGTACTAACGTAACGACAATTCGGTACTACATGCAGAAAAAGTTGTTAATAAAATGAGTGATTAAACTTACTCTAAAGTCCTCCTGGAGTATTCTGTACTTCGTTTTGGAAAAATGACATTTTATAAATCACCAAACAATCTGTCGATAATTCACGACACGTATAATTTTTTTTTTGTAAAGAATGTTATGCGAGATTTTTATTCTTGCCTTATAAACATCGCCACAGTTTGTTTATTAATGAAGACATAAATACACGTTTAGAAACATGCAAGACATTTTCACTGTTCACGTCCAGCGACCTAATCCGCAAGCGATGTAAACATAAACCGATGCGAGGGCGGAATGAAATAGATCAAGGAATTTTGATTCGGACGAATTGGAACGGAAAATGGATACTCGGAAAAACCATTCGCAGAAGCCACAACATTGACGCGTTAAGGTCCAAAAATACTTTGAAAAATCTAAAACATTATATCTGATTGTGATATTTCTGACTTTTTTTACTGTGGTAATTATTACTGAACTAAACTTTTGGTATTTTCAAAGTATCGTACATCTCTAAATACTGGTAAGTGTACCAAGAAACTCGTACGTTTAACAATACGTCAGTGGTTAAATAACTCGTGAACCAACTGTACGGACTTATCGTCTGCTAACCATAATTACAGTAATAAACATATAGCGTCGTAGATTGTGTTTGCAACGTCTGTATATTTTAGATATTTATTAATAAAACTCTCTCATTGAGTGATGGAGTGGTAACTTTATATGTACACGACAGATAACAAATATCTATTTCTTATGCAAAATCACAGTGCACGGTGGTCGGCAGCCAATGAACGTGTTTGTTTATAATTTGTTTTGTTTATCCTAAAACTCAACTTAGAGTGAACGGAGAATATAAAGAATGAAAACTGCTGCTAACGTCACTGAATAAGTAGAAAAAATAAAAACGTCATTTAAATTGGTATGGACACGTGATGAGGATAAGGAAAAAACAATGGTCGAAAAAAGGCATCATGTTGGCAACCTCCGAACAAGAAAAAAAAGGAAGACCACGTACAGAATAAAAATAACGGAGGATAGGCAACGAAGAAACCTGGGAAAAGATCAACATAACGACAGAGAAACCTGGACACGAGGAACAGTTAAAAAAAAAAAAAAAAAAAAAAAAAAGTGATCCACGATGGCGATGGTAGGCGGATTTTCCTCGGGAAACTCCCGTTTCCCTCTCCTTCATTCCCGCGTTGCTCCATATCTCTGAAGATCTGGCTGTCGACGAGACTTCGAGCCCTACCAACGTACCTTGACGCACAGAAAAAATTATAAATATCGTATGTCGACTGTCGAGTATACGTAATTGCAGAAATCACGCCCTGAGAGCTAACTTTATTATATAGAGTGGAGTGTGTGCCCGTAGGCATCTACAAAGCCCTGAAATGTGACACGAAGTGGGGCTTAACAAAGGAGAAGTGACGGAACACAAGGAACTGGGGAAGCGGGAGTATCCCGAGAAAACCCACCGGCTATCGGCGCATGCAAAAAAAATTGAGAATGGTTTGACCCTGGCAGGAAATTAAATTCGTATCGCCTTGGTGGGAAGCAGACCTCTGACCGCTTCACGAGCCGCGGCTATGCTCTCACGGGGAACAAGGAAGGTGGGGTGGGGGAGCGCAACACACGTCTTGTGCGTCGAGCTACGTCAACATACCTAGTAGGATCTGGCAAACACGTCACACTAGCCAGCACGCCTCCGGTCAAACACTGAACTTATCTATCTTGCTCTCCTTACCTCGCTCGCTCCTGATGGGTGGCTTTAGAAAGTGCGCAAGGCCCCGACAACCTGCGACCAGGTTTTTTATCCACAGGCCTCGTTTGTTCCAGCGGCTGTTGTCGGCCTTTTCCGTCGACTGCCGCCAAGGGCGGTTGCTGCTGCCAACCTTCACGTACATACACGCACACCACACACAAAAATGTAAACACAGGAGAAGCAAGACAAACAGGTACACCATTTTAAAACAGACACAATATGAGCCAACCGTCCCCGCACCTGGTACAATTTTATGTACAAATTTTTGTCGTAGGCCTACTATTTTTTCTAGGTAGGCTACGAGCCGATACACACATGCAGCGCGTTCCGTTACTGCTGAAGACCTCTAAGATCACTGAGGGCCCGTCAGTGTTCATCAGCAGAAACGGAACTATTGCTGACGTTGCTGAAAATTACAGGTTAGTGTTTTTCAGCTCTAACGGAATGCGCTGATGGTTGGCTACTGTATGTTTCAACTGCACACGTTACTCATGGGTGTAATTCGAACATTTTTATTGGAGTGGCAAGAATTACCAGGCATAAAAGATTTGAAAAAAAAAAAAAAAAAAAAAAATTGGGGGTGGACATCGAACAGCTTCCATCAAAATTATGTATACACTTTTGTATTGATAATTTTATATCATTAGCTAAATTTTTAAAAAAAATGTATTGGAAAATGCACAAGAAAAATTGTGTTCTTTAACCAAGAAAGATGATTTGGTTTTCTTTATCAACAAAATTTTGGGGTGGCAACTGCTACCCCTTGCTACCCCCGAATTACGCCTATGTGTTACTGGCTTCTTAACTAGTTAAGAATATAAGATGATCGTCGCTAAAATCTATATATATAAAAATGAAAGGTGACTGATTGACTGACTGATTGACTGACTGACTGACATATCAAACTGCAGCCCAAACCACTGGACCTAGAATCGTGAAATTTTTTTGTGGGGGTTCCCTTCAGGTCGTAGGCGAGCACTAAGAAGGGATTTTTCGAAATTCGACCTCTAAGGGGGTGAAAAGGGGTGAAATGTGTTTCCGAAGAAACGTCGATAGAGCTCGAACCCGACGG
>PNEQ01002503.1:3270-13876 GCA_003012365.1 Medauroidea extradentata
ATTTTGTGAGCCTCTAATCCCCCCTGCGCCATGCTTTTAGACCTTGTTGACATGTGAAACATACTTTGGAACACTCAAACCTCATTACTTACTTATGTAAAAATAAATTATTTCTAACCTAGAAGCACCTTAATTTTCTTCACTGCTGACCTTAACACTGATAAATGATGAAAACTAAATTTCAACAACAAAAAAAAACGTCTTTCTTTTACTGGTTATGTTGCTCACAAATTAACGGCAACCGACGCACTGACTTCACTGCTGCAGAATATATTTAGGCAACACAAAACAAAAAAAATTTTTTTCCGTCTGCTTCTCAAATTATGACCTTCACTTCCGTCGACACTAACCTGACTTGAAGCTGTAGTTCTCAGTCGCCCCTTACCGTCCGGCTTGTACTGTACCGCCGCTGTCCTTTCTAACAGCCGCAGCCCTGGCACTGCCGTCGGTCTCGATGAGTTTTCTGCTGCTGCATCTGCTTACCCGATGTAGCCGCTGGTCTGCTACCGTTGCCGCACGCTGCCGATGATGTTGCTCAAGTGGTTCAGGGTCCTAGGGCCCCCCGAGGTACTCGATTCCCTCAGGTCCCTGTTCGTGGCGACAAATGATATGACGCGTCCCTGCGTCTGCTGCTTGTTGCTGCGGTCTATTGATAATGTTGCCAATCGGCGTGGGTGTTGAGGTTACGTTATGAAGTGCTCCGGATAGCTCAGTTTAAGTTACTTTCAGGGTTAACTAACCATCGTGATTTCACCAATAACAACTCACTCAGTCAACGGTTGATTTATTTTTTGTGTAACTTTGACAGATGTTAACAAAAGGCAGTTTCTTACAAAAGGCGGTTATTTACTAAGCACAAATAAACCCGTCAGCTGTCCGGCGTTACCATGTCTGAGCGTGAGTTTAAAAAAAGGAAAAAAAAGGTAATGATGAAACGTTCGTTGCCTGCGATTTTATCAGTGCTATGCCATGACTGAATACACTTATCAAAAAAAACGAACCCCCGTATTTCCCGCCACCATTTGACAATGTTCAGACGAAACAAACAAAAACAAAACTCTAGAAGCACAAAAGCCTCGTGCAGTCTCTCCAGCGCTCCCAGGGCCAGCCCCGCAGCGCCCTCACGACATCCAGACGTCTCCCTCGCTCCGCCAGCACTACACGACTAATAAACCCTCGACGGACATGGTAACTAATAGCGGACCTCGGCGGAGTGATACAACAGTATCCAAAATTCAACAAAACCCGCAAAATGACACTTGAACACATAACAAAGGATTCCAAAATTTCCGTTTATAGGTCTTGCATTGAAAGAAAATTCTTTATCCACACAAATAATATAATTGGGGACAAAAAGTGCGCAACAGCGGAACTACTACCCTAAGCAACCCCCTGTGATGGCTGACCTACGTGCGTCAATAACCTACGTCATGGAGAGAATTCCATGAAGCAAGTGATCAACCACAATGCCAGCGCCAGAAATCCTACAGCCTGGAGAAGCTTGCAACACCTGAAGTTACTCACTTCACCAGGGAAAATTTAATAATATGCTAAAATTGCCAAAACTCAAAAATTGGTCAAAATACAAGAAAAAGTTATAACAACCAAAATAATTAAAATTTTACTGTGGTCAATTTGAAACCAAACAAGCCAGGAAAATAATCAAATGACTACTTTAAAATTCCTTGACTATATTTATATTGAATTTTGAAAAGGTGAATTTAAATTAACATGTCCCCAATTACTAGGTAATTGAATTCTGTTGTATCATACCGGACACCTGACAAACTCACCCTGAAAATGGCATATAGCCTGTTAAGAAAGATTTACATTATATAAATTTAAATAAGAAAACAAAAACACTTTAGAAATATTTAAACAAGATGGGGAAGTGGCTGAACACTTCACAGTATACAGAGCTTCATTACTCCCTTACTATTAAGTTTAGGAGAAAAGTGCTAAATATATTTTCTGCTTATTTTTTCATAAGGAATTAAGTGCCAGAGCATGTAGGTGTTGTTCAAAAACATCCTGTAAATCGAGAAATTAAGAATGAAGAAGACAGATATGAAGCTATTGACTTGATAGATAACTTTCCAATAAAAGCTTTCAAACAAGAAGTTACAGGGAAAATTTAAAAATGAATGTAACACCACGAACTTGTTTCAGTGAATATCCCTGAGTTTCCCTGTTTCCTCTGTTCTATATTATTTTCCTGGTGCTAAAATAATAATAAAAAAAAAAGCTGTAAACTAATTACAAAAAGAAAAATTTTACATATTGTACACACATACCTACGTGATGAACATAAAGATATTGTAAGCAAAACTATTTTAATTACTTAAAAATACATACTGTGTCATCCTTTAAGCCCATCACGTATTTTTCTTAACTTCTTTAATTTACTTATCTAATTACTCCTATCCTAGATAGATCTACTTGAATACAATTTTCACCACCTGCATTAACAATTCCATCCCAAACTCGCCGTAAGCCAATTAAAGGTTCCTCGTGAAGGTTCCACAAACGCATTAATGTGATAGGATTAATATAATTTTCCTTGCAAGCCCTAAATCTTTGAACTCTTCTTCTTTCCACAACATATCTCCAAAAAAAGTGTCCAATCTGTCATTCTGTACATGAAATGATGCAATTTTGTTGGAATTGATATTAGTAACAAATCTGGTATACTGGGCACTAGCTCTCTCAGACTGAAGAGCAGTTAGGTGCTTGGTAGATTTGAGAACTTGCAAACATGTATCCATACTTGTCCTACACTCTTCCTGTTTATCAAACAATTTTCTATGGTCCAAACAAGAAGCAGCTTTAACCAGTTTGTATTTCATTGAGCTACGTTCAGCAAATTTCTTGGCAGTCTGAACCATACTTGATTTGCATTCCAGTAAGAACCTCTGTTTCTGAAGTTCACATCAACCACGCCTAAATCATGCTTCACAGAAAACCCAATTTTCAAATTTGGGAGCAGAAGTCCCTGACTTACATCGTCCAAATTAATACTGACAAGCTGATATGCAGCTGTATTGGCTTTGAAAATTTCTATCTTAATGAAACGTCCCAGCAACTCTTAGCAAATCCTCCAATTCCTTATGCAGAAATGGTAACATTGATTTTGATGTTTGAATCTACCTTTCTCAACAGAATATGTAGTAGGTAATTCACTAGCCATTAAAAAAAAAAAAAAAAAAAAAAAAAAAAAAAAAAAAAAAAAAAAAAAAAAAAAAAAAAAAAAAAAAAAAAAAAAAAAAAAAAAAAAAAAAAAAAAAAAAAAAAAAAAAAAAAAAAAAAAAAAAAAAACTTAATTGAGGAAAATGTTTCATTGCTCTCTCACAAACTATATCCTGTCCACTCTAAGGTTGCAGCAGAAATAAAAATTTCTGACGAAATAAATAAAAGAAATTTAATTATGTATTGACACCTTACATTGTGATTATGCCGTAACACAGTTACCTTGTATTTTTTAAATATTTCAAATGAAATTTATGCTGTGCAAAATTTTTATTGTCATTCACTGGTCTGAATTAGCTGCAACATTAGAATGGATGGAGTATAGTACATTTTCCAACCACCAACAATCACAAAATTTGAGCGAATAACACTGCAACTTGTAACTCGTCTGATCATCAAGCATGTGATTCTTTACACACATGATTAAAAAATGAACCACATCCCACCTTGTCTTTCTAATACCCATCTGAAAGGCACCATGAACAACATGGAGACCACAAGATCCCCACTCTAATATATCTGAATCTTCTTTGCACACCTTAGTTTTTGACTTCAACTTTTTCAGGAACAACCAATTGACACTCAGCCCATCCATGAACACTTGCACAATTTTGGAGAGTTTAACATTCTTTAGTCCCTGTTAAAACCCTTCTAAGTGATCATCAGCTGTAGAACAGCCTAAAAATTGAGAATTCCAGTACCTGATCATTACTTCATTCTTGTTGACGTCCCATATACGTGCAGCTATGTCTACTTGCAGTTTTGCTACTCTATTAAATTACTTATCAAAGCACACAACAATGTGTTTTTCAGATTGAATTTCATCGGTAAGTTTGTGAAAAAAAAAATGGCACAAGTCCGTAAATAACTAAGCATGCAGTCTTGGTACTACTAAGCTCCATTTCCTGTGCAATGGAACTTTCTGGAAAAATTTAGCAAACAAATTGCTTATTCCTTGCTTGCTATTAAACTGTCTTTCATCATAACAACATGTAATGCCCACAGTATTTTTGCCCTTTTGACATTGCTGTCTCCCTGAAAATGCATTTTATTTACCATATCTGAAAATGCCTCTTTGAGAGCAGCATTGTATGATGATGTTCCAGTGGACAATAAACAGGAAGCTGGCATGCTCAAAGTTTGCCTGAAATTCAGCATGAAATAATTGTGGTTTTGAAAGCCAGATCTCTGTCCATGATACCAAGGTAACGACTTGCCATAACCTCACTCGATGAAATATAAATAGACAAAAGATGCTGCTATGACCAAGGACAAAATTATTAGCCTGCATTTGTATGCTCATGTTGTGATAGTTAGGGGTCTGGCCTCTAAATGGAAACAACCTATACACATTTTCAACAAAAAATATACAAAATATACTTTTTTTAAGTCATCAAAAAAATTGCATTTTTTAGTAGTTGCTGTAGTAAGTAATATTGAGGCAGCGGGGTGGGAATCAAAGCTTGCGGGAAAGTTTAAATATTTCACCTGACAACATTTCTTTTACAAATCCAGCTCAAGTTTCTAGAGAAGTATGTAAATCTGTGATGTACACTATTTAATTAAACTTCTGAAAAATAATTTCTCTGATCATGGTACACATCTTCATGTGAAACTTTATAGAGAAAATTGTTAAGAAATTCTCAACAGCAAACATAAGTGTTGCGGAAGTTGGTTAGGACAAGGATACTTAGTAGGTTGTGCTATCTGAGCTGCGGCACTCACAGAGAAATGGGGAAATGGAAGCAGTTTAACGTTCAACCTTAAACGAAAAGTAAGGAATTTTATAGCACATTTTAATTATTTACACTAGTTTCTTAAGCACGAACAAAAATAAAAAATTTACCATTGTGTTTTTTATTTCATAGACATTCTGAAAAATTGAGAACATTCAAGATTTAATTTTCTATAATAATTTGTTACTGTATCAAATTCACATGGTTGTGTCCAAATAAATTGTTTAATGTTTATGAACATAATCAACATTACACGAATCAACAAATTTGTGGTTTTAAGATGAATTAGTTTGGCTATGTGTCTAGAGGTCCAGTTTTCTGATTCCTGAACAATTCACACTGAATGTTGCTGTATGTGATAAGTTTAAAATTAATGAAAAATTTTGTGTACCTGAGAGTCAATTTTTAATTTCACATTTTATTGTAACACAATCATTAATTAGTCCTTTAAGGTATATTTTATACCTGATGTATCAATTTTATGCTTCTGTTTTGTTCAAGAATTGTTCTATTATTAATGTGTACATCCTACTATTAATGTAGTAAACAACATACATAAGACACTTAAGAAAATTTAATAGGTTTAATCTTACTCTGGTCACATGACTGGATCTACTAAGTAATATGATGTTTTAACAGTTTTTTTCCGAGAGGACATAAATTCAAAGAAAGTATCTTGGCAGCCTTAAAAAAAATACGGCAAAATCTGCAGAAGCTGTAATTTGAGTTGCCGTTCTGGCAGACCTGTGTTATCAGGCCAGGTTAGAATGAACAACTATTTTCTCCTACAGTAACCAAAACAGAGAGCTCTCCCACATTAGAAGCAACCAGCGGGAATAACACGTGAACCAAATCGTCACGTCCTTGTTCAGTTGGAGATACGAGCAAAGAAACAGGATAATCGCCACAAATAAACAGTTTTCAATCTACTATCAAAATGTGCGAGGGCTCCATACCAAAGCCACAACCTTTGCAGAAAATGTGTTAATAGACAACTATTCTATAATTTTCTTTCCTCAGACATGGTTAAACCAGCTAAGTATTAATTCACACTATTTTCCATCATTCTACACCATCTACAGTATAATCACGATCCAAATTAAACCTCGAAATTCTTTGACAGCGGCGTCCTCATCAGCTTGAAGACTTCTTCATTTCCAAAATCAAAAAGTCTACCTTTTTATTAGAATCCCCAAATATTGAGGCACTATGGTTAGAACTCACGATAAATTCAAACTCAAAAATGTTACTAGCGCTAATTTATGCCCCTCTATCTAAAACTGTGCAAGACTACCAAACTTGCTTGAACTGCATCAAGCAATTCACAGAGAATTACATTGGAAAAATAATAATTCCTGGTGATTTTAATGTGCTACACAAGATGTTACCTATTTACAAAAACTTTTGAGACAAAGGACAGGCATTTTAAGATTTTGTAGCTTCTGTCAACGTAACCCAAACAAACATCACACATCATAATAACAGCCTACTCGATCTACGCTTCACTAAAGAAGATGGTTATCACCCTGCGCTATTAATTCACATTAAATTACCCTTTACTATACAATTATTTCTTAGACAATCTTACAAATGTGGGTAAAAAAGTTAATTTGCTAAAAAAATAATTATTAATGCCACGTCCAAACAATTCCTATTAAAAAGAAACTACCTGCTAAATACCCTTATCGCTTCTCTAAAACTTAATAACAGTTTTGAAACATACAAAATATCACCACAAAAAAATTTAAGAAAACTCAGGACGGCAAACATTACTAGCTCTTCTTACACTATAGACGCACAGCAAAGCAAATATTAAAATCAGTAAAATACAAATGGCAACATTCAACAAATGACAGAATTAAAAAGAACCCTAAGAATTTTTGGTACTACGTTAAATCTGTGAAGCAAGACCCAATCACAACAATAATCACAGATCTTCAAAATTTCCTGATGAATTTGCTAAAGAATTCACCAACACATACACTGGGGTGTCTGACACAGATTTTAATTCTAAACCAAGTTCCTATCCCACTACCTACCCAGTACATTTTAGCAATAGTTTAGTAGAATGAAGCAAGGATAAAATCCTCCTCCTCCTGTGGACCTGATACAATTCCTAATTCCATAGTCAAAGGCTGCTCAGATTACTAATCTCCATATTAAGTAATATTTTTCCACAAGCATTCAAACCGGAATTTACCCCTTAATTTAGAAAGAAGCCACCGTCATACCAATTCACAAAAAGGGAACATCCACATCAACAACTACTGACCAATCTCTCTCTTACTTACATTTTCAAAAGTATTCAAAAAAATTGCACAAGCATCTATGGTTCCATCTACAAAACATACTTTTTCACAATCAACATGGATTCACTCTCTTCAGATCAACAGTATCCAATTAAACCGAATGTTTGCACACTATATATCACAATGTCCTTTATGTTTGCACACTATATATCACGATGTCCTTTCATGTAATTATGTTGATGCTATTTACTTTGCTTTAGCAAAAGCTTTGGATACAGTATTTACCCAAATTCTGATCAAAAAATTAGAAGCAATAGGACTAACTTATAATTACATTAAAATATTTTCCAGTTATTTATTTAACTGACATTTTTCTGTTAAAATAAAAGATATATCTTTTATTAAACTCCCACAGTTACATCCGGAATCCCTCCAGGCGGTTCACTTTCCCCTCTTTTATATACTCTTGAGTTTAAGCATTTTTGAAGTATATACTCTCTTTGGTATGAACATAAAAGGAAGAGTATGTACTCACACTTCCCCTACTTTTGGAGTAAAAACTCTGAGGCTACTAGAATTGTTGGTCTTATTCCTTGGTGTGAAGTTTGTAAACATAATACTCTAGAAGCCAGGAAAAAAAAGAACAATAGTCTACTTCAATTTGAGAATAGTGTGTTCATGTCTCTGGAAAAATTGTTAGTGAAGCTCAGATACTTAAGAAAATTAATAACACAAAAACTGGTTTAAAAGAAAAAATTGACATTAATAAGACTGGCATCAAGAAAATTTTACTAAAAGATTGGGAGGAATTATTATTTAATTCCCTAAAAGGAGAGAGCTTTGCAGAAAGTTCCTGGTAAGTATCATAAAACTTTAATTTTTTCTGTTGCATTATTCAATACATGTAATACAATGTTTTCATTTAATCTGTTATTGCATGCCATTGTTACAGGAGCTTTATCAGTGGGTTGTGACAAAGAAGAGAATGAACTAAGGGAATCAACATTGGTGCAAGAAAGTGATGTGCCTGGGCCCTTTAATGTATCAGCTCGATCAGTGAAAAGAAAAATTCCTGATATTCTTTCTTCTTATGAAAGTGTAAATTTATCAAATTCAGAACTGCAGCGCATGATGTTTCTCAAACAATTAGAAAAGGAAACTGATGCAAAAAGTTGGAAGCCAAGCAGTTGTTTCTTTAGATCATGTTTGTGAAACTGTTGACTGTGTTGTTACGCATCTGCGTTAAGTTTGAAAAGATGACATTTTAAAAACAAAAGCCAATTTGAGTAGGAATTTCACACAGATTTTTCTCTGACTACGTAGTAATTTACACAATAAGATGTCAACATGTATGTCTTGCTCTGCAATAATTGTTTAAAAATAAAAGTCGTGTGGATCTTACACTCAACTGCATAGTGTGCCACCTATTCATAAAGTATTGAAATTAATTGAATTATAGCTAACTACTGTTCACACTTACGTGTTTTAATATTCATAGTTTGAATGTAGTGCCTGTATGTTTCTGCACTTAGGATACACATTCAAGATTGTGTTCATATATTTTTGTGAATAATTCAAGCGATTTCCAGTCTTTGATCCCCACCCCTCAGACGCAAATTGGCTTCTTTGACGTCTCCTCCCAGTTCATTACTTTTAATGTCTTTAACAGGTAAGTCCTCATCTTGTAAATATTTAGCAAGATTATGTAAAACAAAACATGAGAGCACAATAGATGGTATTCTATCATACGCTAGTCTTATTCTATGCAGCAGTATGGGAAATCTTTGTTTTACCAGACCAAAGCACTGTTCTATTACACACCTATCCCTTTAGCGTTAATTATTATAAGAATGTTCTGCTGTAATTGGGTTTCTGAATGGAGTCATTAGCCAGGGTACTAATCCATATCCTTGATCTGGTAATATTATGAACAAGACGTATTTTCCCGAATCACCCTGAAAGGAGCAGAATTCCTCCAAATTATCGATTCATGCACAGATCCTGGCCAAAAACTGTCTACACTCGTAAATATTTCTTTGCTGTCCTAAATAGCTTGCACGTTCAAGGTTGCAACTCCCTTTCTATTTATGTATTCATCTCCATGAACAGAAGGCTTGCATATAGGAATGTATGTATAATCTAATGCTGCTATTGCACAAATAAATTTATACTTCTCTTGCCATGCAGCTTTTGCATCCTCAAATTCTTGCTGTGTACTTGGAAATTTAATCCAAACATTTGTCTTTTCAGTTATCATTTCCAATACATAACCTGTAGTTTAGTACACTGATATCTGATGAATACCTTTATGTTCCCCAACACCGGACTGGAAGCCTGGCTCGACAACATACAAAAGCAGGGATGCCAACTTCTAGGTGGTCTCATCAGTAGTCATCCCTCGCCCCGTAGAGTCATCGTCTCCCCTTACAAGGAGGGGGTCCGGGGGCCCTCCCCCGGAAAATTTTCAATTTCAAGGTGCAAAATTGTGCTATTTACACGGTTTTTGTATATTAACATTGAATCTACTGCCAGTCAAAAATTTGATATTGCTTTCCAATATTTAGAGCAAAAAATTATACATAGGCCTATTTGAGGCCTTGGGGGAACTGCGAGAAATAGATAAATCAGAACAATTTTAAAATACACTGACTATTTTCATTTGCCAGCACTTACAACTAAAAAATCTCATTTGTGGTTAAATTATAAATAATAAAAATAGCAATCTTACCTCACAATTAACACATATTGCTGATTATACATTTCCGAAAGTTATGAAGGTAGGCCAACACATGTTTTTTGGAAGTTCCTATATGCTGAAGATAGCGGTAAATTGTGCTCTACTATAAAAGTAGTAAACAACATTTCAGCATTCATGACGCTGTGAGAACCCTCTGCCTTGATAAAAAACGAAGTTAATGATTTTGTTCCCGCCTTAACCTTCGCGAGTTCAATGTGTTTCTTAGAAGCGATGTGTCTTCTGCAATCATCATGGCCACCATTCTTGACTGAAAATTCACAATTACACACGGTACAAAAAACACTATGCTCCGACACCTCGCTGGCTTACAAACACTGCCACTCATGGGCATACTCAGTCCGAAACCGCTGCGCTGCAATCTTATGTCTTTTTGTGGTCGTGCATTCATCGTCCGACATGGTTGATCCGTTGACGGAACTCCCTATGAATATTTACTTCACCTTATATGACTGTAATTTATTATAATAACCACTTTTCCACATTACTACAGATAACGCACACGCAAGCTACAACCGAATGTAAACAACAAAATGTCCTCGGCCCGAACTGAAGTGATTGGCAACAGTGGAAGTAAGTTAGTCGCATGGTAAATCTGGTACGCTCACCGCATAATACTG
>PNEQ01002504.1:0-20923 GCA_003012365.1 Medauroidea extradentata
AAAAGAGGTGGGCGGAGTTTGAGCCCGACTGCCCTGATTGCAGCGCCAAAGACGCACAACACTCGGTAACTTGATGAACTGCAGCCAAACAACAAGGGGGTCAAGCAAAATACAATGGTAGACAGGCGAGTGTCCAGACCTGTACTTCTACGATCGTGGTCTATACGTAAATAGTATACAAAGAGACATGATTGCGTACGAAATAAAATTTTTCTGTGACGCTTTTGTTGCTGTTGATCATTATACGTACCTATTTACTTACTAGAAACTTTTCCAGGTACATTAGCCTCAACTGCTGAAGATTCCTCATTTACAAAGTCTTCTAGTTCATCAATGCCTTCACCTTCAGTAGAATCACCATTTTGTGGAACATAATCGTCGTCACTTTCAAACATTTCACACCCTCAGAGTCATTCTTAGAAAGTTCTTAGAAATACTGCAAGGCTTCTTCCAGTGTAAAGTTACGTCCCGCCATAATAATACTGCAGAATCACCATGCAATTTACACTGTTTTACTACACCATTGCAATATATTGTAGTGGTTTGGGCTCCTTAGTGATGACATACATTACCGTGCTGAGTAAAAACAATCACTAATATTCGGAGCATCCAACATTGTCAGTACAGTGCTACAATACCAAAAGCATAAAAATCATTTTAAAAAACATTATTCGCAGTGCTACAAAACCAAGTATTTTAATTACAAGGCATGAACCTCCAAGTCTATAAAATTACACACGTATATTTGCATGCTCATGTAAGAACACATTTTTATTGCAAGATGTCAAAACCCATTTTTTTGTTATTTTTCTACAGTACGCCTATTTTATATAATATACACACACAAGTCGCTAATGTCCAGTACAAATAGTACTGATGAACATAGTACACGCCTGAGTGTGTTGTGCAAAATGTACAGCAATTTACATCATCGCAAACTAACCATATTAGCCAAAGGTCAAAATGACCGCTGTGGTAGTTCCAGGTATAATGATAAATATATCCGTTAAAAATAAAGTTATCATTGTAAAATTACTAGGTTGAGTGCAAAATGAATAATTAGGAAAAGTCATAAAATCAAAACACTCAGATATAAAATTTATAGAATTTACAACAACAAAAAAAGTCGAAAAGGTCAAAATGACCGCCTTGGGAGTTCTAGTGTTAATACAAACCTGAAGGGACCTTAATTTTTGCAGTTTGTAATAATGAGGTTTGTATTAAGAGGTGTTTGCAAAAACTTTCAAACCACCATCATGACTTCCTTCAACCAATGAACTAGTTCTCACACTGTTTTATATATAAGGGAACTTTTTATTGAACATTTAATTTAATATTTAATTTTTTATCTTATTCCAAGGGGATAGAAAACCACTTTGTAGTAATGAGAACTTTGTATTAACAGGGTTTGTATTAATGAGGTTTCACTGTAATAGTACCTGCATTTAAACATGCTACAGTAATTTATTATAGGATACACTACAAAAAAAGCTTACGTTAAAATAATACTTTTTAAAATTGGTAATAAACTTTCTTTTACGATTTCCTCAGAATTTTGGTAATAAAATAAAATGAGCTACGCAGCTCCATTAACGAGCTACAGTGACAAATGTGAAAGGACACATATAGCCTTGCAGAATACACGTTTATTAAACATGGCTGACTACAAGAATATATATTGGCTTACATCAACTGCTTGAAATGTGTGCCTTATGCAGGCTGTGACATGTTGAATCATGGAGTTTCAACTGCATGCGAGGTAACTGCACATAACTGATCTGTGGTGTTGGTGATTGCTTGCTGCTACTGGGCACAAGTATTTGGTGGAGGTTCACTGTACACCTGACTCTTCAAGTAGCTGCATTCGAAGAAGTACAGCAAGAGTCACTTTGCTAACTGCATGTGTGTGTCTTTCATCTTTCTTGTTACAGCTATGGACTGGTTTCTCCACAGCATCTGTCTGTGTTCCCTGCATTCCCTGTAACTCATTGATGGAGCTGTGTAGCCCATTTTCTTACATGATTTTTTTATTCCCAATGTTCTTAGGACCCCTTCCCTGTCCTGAAGTATGTTGGTCGAACCACAGAGCCTGTATGGGACAACAAACCATATTTAAATTCTTACACTTTGTACTATGTTATTGTTGTGGTCTTGTGAACATACAGTGGAACCTTTTTTTTATACTTCTCAAGGGACTTGGAAAATTTTTTGTAAATGCAGGAAAGTGTATAGAGGGAAATTTCTAATGTAAAAGTAGCAAATGGGACCAAAAAAGTGGATGTAAAATGAGGGAAAGTTTAAAAAGGGGTGTGAGCATATTTTTAATCAGTGTTCGCAGCTATTTTCTTTAATTTATACAGTGGAACCCCTTTTTTACATTCCCTGATTTTATTCTTTACCTCATTTTACATCTGTTTCTCAGGACACTTGCAAATCTCAAACAGCATAAATTTCCCTCTTTTTACACTTTCCTGCATTTTACGCCAGTTTTTAGCACGTCCCTTTAGTAGTATAAAAAAGGGTCTCACTGTATATTTTTCTATGGTTCCTGGGAATTACTGTGTGTCAGTATATTTTTGGTGTCGTTATATCCATTAGATAGAGATTCTAGAGTACCTAAATTATATCAGCTTTGAAAGTACAGTATTATTTTAAGGAGACTGATGTATTATGTATTGACGTGTATGTTGTGCAGGAACTTGAAAAGACAGCATCTCGAAAGTTGAAGTTGAATGCCAAAGTAACAATGCAGATTGCTGAGCGTCTGTACTCCCAAGGTTACATTAGCTACCCCCGTACGGAGACAAACATCTTTCCTAAAGAACTGAACCTACGCAATTTGATTGAGATGCATGTTAATGACCCTAACTGGGGAGGTAATTTTTTCAGAACTCTTTGTTGCTTTTACTAATATGTAGGTGATGAAAAAACTTCAACTGATTACGTTGTAGTAAACATAATAATTGGAAGTTATGTATCGTTGTTGAAGTGTCACGTTTTGCAAAAAGGAAAAATTGTGTTTTTCATTGTTAACATTTTTAGCTATTCAGTTACAAAATATAAAAAAACCTTGGAAATTTTTAACATTGGGTAATCTGACTATCTGTAAATTTTTTTGTGAGGGTTTTGGAATTGTTTGCTTGGATTGGATGTAATGATTTATGACATATACTGTACATTTCACTATGTAGAGTTGCTCTGAATATAAAAATTGTGTTACCTAGAGTTTGCTGGAAGGCTACTTCAGGAAGGACCTACTCCTCGGGCTGGAAAGAAGTCGGACCAAGCTCATCCTCCAATACATCCAACCAAATACACTCATAACCTTCAAGGTTAGTTTTATTTGCATTTAAATTTCATTAGTATAAATAAAAATGTGTTACTTTGCATGTTTAATGCAAAATTAAGTTGTTTATACAGTAAAACCTCTATTTAACAAAACTCAAGGGACCGAAAAATGACATGTTTGTTGTAAGGGGGTTTGTTAAATAGAGGTTTTATACAACTGATTTCTACTCGACATAGACTTTCACGTGAACTACAAAACTTTGGCGACTACTCACGGTATATCCTGGGAATTATAGAATCAACCAAAAAAAAAGATAATATTGCTGAGATTGCTATTTATTTTAAAGATTATGAACAACTGAAAATGTCTTGCACATAGAACTTCACACATTAGGTTGCCATGTTTATAGAATATCAGTTACACCAAGCTCTTCACCAGATAACTTCATAGTGTGTTTCAATGACTTTAAATTTGAAATGCCAGCCACTGGATGCTTGCTAATTTTCTACTAACATTTCAAGTACTGCATGCCAAGCCTTCCCTTAAAAAATAAGTCCCGAAGCATTACTTTTTAATGCCCCTAACCTCCAAGCACCAATCTAATTTCCTTGTGCAAGACTTCATTTTTACATACTTTAATACATTTCCTATTTACGCCAACAAAGGCAGTGTTGTTTTCTATCTGCCTACGATCTGAAATTATGGTTGATAGTGTAGGCTTGGACGTGAATGTCGAAATCGTTAACTACAGTATCTCACACTATCACTTTGATGAACAACTTTTTTAATTTCTAGTTTTATTATTATTATCTGCTGCAACATTTCATTCAAACACATCCACGTTAAAGTTACAACTAACCACGTGCTAAATATTCGACTTCTAAAATACCGTCATTAATTCTGTGATAGAAAAGCAAAACTAAACAGAGGCCAATGTCACAGATGATGTACACTGTTGGGATGCACAATTTTAAACCACAGAAATATGGGACTCGGAGTGGATATCTTGCCGAAATCATGGTATGGAATTCCACCACCACGAGCGCTGAAGTTGCAACCTAGAGTTAGGCGGCCATTTTATGTCAAGTGCCGCATGCGCACATTGTGCGTATCTTTAGACTATGGAACTGAAGATGTGTTGTTTATGTTTATTTACAGTTTTTTTATTGTATTCATCAAGGTTTTAAACGTACTTTCAGCGCGAGGAAACTAAAAAATAGTTTCTTGTTGAATATAATTATTGATGTGTGATTTTTTTAAAACTGGTCGTTCGTTGTAGAGAGAATTTTACCGTTGTGAACAAAGTAAATCTCGATATTTGGAGGTTAAAAATGCATTGTTCTTATGGGGGTTTGGCGGGACCAAATCTTTACTTCGTTGGACAGGGTTTTTCGTTAAGTAGTATATTTGTTAATGGAGGTTTTACTGTATTGAGAAGTAATTATTTCTTGTGTAGATTTTTTGGTTTACATTTTGATGGATGACATTGACTTGTGTTAAGTGCCCCACTTAATGTAAATGCCTTTTCTTCCTATTTTAGAACGATTCTAATCAGGAAAAAAAATGATTCTCAGATCAGTAGAAGTTAGTATCTTATCTTACGTGCTGCGCATGCATGGAAGAGATTGACGATAGGCACAATGCAATTCACCTTGCTACCATGGCATTTAACCAATACAAATACCGTCATTTAGGTGTGATTATATTCCATTGTTAAGTTCGTAGTTATTTCTGCTGAATGTTTTGTCCAGTTCACTGGTAGTAGTGTTAGAAAGGACTTAAATATTTATCTTTATTGTAAAATGTGTTGAATATAAAATGCCAAAATGTTGATTTCATACTTGCAAAAATCTGAAATTTTTTGTTTTCTATCAGGAAAATCAGGGAATTTTCTTTGTTGCAATGAGTGGTCACCCTGGATTACCGTATTCACCCATATACGCCTCGCACCTATGTAATCTGCGCCGCCTTTTTTTCAATGACGAGTTTGAAAAAAATTTTAAAAAGAAAATTGAAACTTGTTTTTATAAACTTCAGGTAGTCGCTGACAAGCAAATTTGCGGCTAAAATTAGCCGAAGGTCGTGTTAAACGTGTGGCTTAGCCGTAGTGAATGTATAAAATTTGTGTAGTCGCAGATTCAGAATAACGACATATAAGAGTCCCTTTTTACTAAAACATTGTACAGTAAATTGTCAAATGTACGGCAGTTTTGCATTTTATTTGTGCTGCGTAACGTAAGCTACACGCGTGTCGGCCTGTCTTACCATATGCTGCGACACATGCTTCCTGCCCTCCACGCAGTGATGCTGTACTGCTTGCCCGCCCACGTTGCTGGTGCGACAAAGCCTTGTTTCCTTCTCCGGATGACGTAGCAGGTTCCTGTTCCCCTTTCCAAATAGCTCTTTGTCCTGCTTCAATCGCCTTGATAACATTGCATTGGGCAGAGTTATAAACGTGCCACTGTTTCAGTTTACATTACTGCGCTTTAAACATGTTTCAGTACAGTATCAGCTCACTGCAATTAATAATTTTTACTTTACGAAATGGCTTTGAAACAGCCAATTTTATCTTCAGAGTACTTTATTTCAGAAAATAAGAACAGAACACCTGTCTCGTTAGCCACAATAAAAGAAGTTTTGCGACGTTTTGATTCAGGCGAGAGGGCAGTTGACGTTAGTAAAGCGTTAGCACTACCACCTACCACAGTTCGTACAATTCAAACAAACGAGGACAAAATTAAGTGTAGCTTGCTTAACATATCATCTATCAGTGCTACGAAGACTAGTTATTCACGTCATGATGCAATGGAGAAAATTTAGAAGTTGCTTGCCGTGTGGATCGAAACACAGAACCAGCACAATTGTCCTGTAAATGTAGCACCAATTCAAAACAAAGCCTTATCTTTTTACATTGAGGTAATAAAAAATGTTGAGGCGCTTTGACCGTAAAGGATGAAGTGTTTACTGCCAGCTGCGGATGATTTTTTAGCAATTTAGGGTCAGGTATAGTTTCCACAACATAAAAATGACAGGCAAGGCGGCAAGTTCCAACACCAGTGCAGCAAAAGAATTTATTCCGAATTTTGAGAAGGTTATGGAAAAAGGTGGCTACACGCTCAAGCAAGTTTTCAATGCAGATGAAACCTGGCCTTTCTGGGAAAAAAATGCTGGCAAGAACCTATATCGCCAAAGAAGAAAGAACTGCATCTGGTTTCAAAGCTGCAAATGATCATGTGACAGTCTTACTGGCGGCAAACGCAGCTGATAATTGCAAAATGAAAGAAAAAAGGTGATAATACAGCACGCTGGCACGTCTGTGCATGTTTCTGGCCGACTGTAGGCCGTGGGCGGCAGGCTTGACTCATTTTGCGTCGTTTCTATTTACATCGCGGTTTTCAGAAACGTAACCCCGACGTAAATCGAGGACTTACTGTATATTTATGTATCACAGTATAACTGTGTTGAACTGCAGGTTTTACTATTGTCCTTGTATGCTTTCTCCAAAATATCAGTCTTGAATTAGCATTTTCAAATTGAAATTGAAGAAAATTATTAAATATTCTTTTGAAGTGATGAAGTGTAGTCTTGTGGCTATACTGTCTCTTTTTTTAATACATTTTGTGTCAGATCTTCTTTTTAATAAGTGTGATATTTATCATAAAGCCAATACATATAATATGCAATAAAAACAAATATTTGCTTAATAAAAGTTTTTAGAAAAATTTTTAATTGTGGTATTTTTTTAGTCTTACACAAAATATTTGCTAGATAGACATTCTGATGCTGGTAGTGTGAGGGGGTCCACCCACCACATAGGCCTTAATTAATTCCTGTTTATTTTTATTTTATTTATTTCCTTCTGTTTGATTTATTGAATTTGCTACTATCCAGGTATTTAATTATTTCAGGTATTGTTGGCAGGAGTTTGGTATTGTAATGTTTGGCCTTTTATCTGTATCAGTATTGAAATTATCCCATTTTATATTTAATTTGGTTTATTTAGGCTGAGGTTACTGTGTGTTTTAATTTAAATTTAATATAATAATTTGCAGCAGTTAATATTTTTGAACTATTATTGTACTTTAACTTCAGGCTGGGTGTATTGTTCGCAAGTGTAGTTTGATAGCACAAGTGTGCCTACCCAGTTCCTGGAATGGCCATATTTAGATTTTTTACCGCTTTTCTACTACTTTTAATTTTCACTGGAGCACACGTCCGTGGCCGCTCGTCGAGTGCGCAAGAGAGACAAGGATGCGTTTGCGCGGACCGATGTGAGCTAATCAAGAGACATGCAATTTAAATTTATTAGAGTTTATGTTGTAATTTAAAATGTAATTATGATTTTCAAAGCAATATTTTCACTCCACAGGTTGTTTGAAAGTATAGAGATTGTATTTGCTTATTATATATTACGTAGTATTAGTTTACAGTAAGTATTTTCTTGCTTGGTGAGTTGGGTGGTAGTCAGGGGCGGTGCAGGGAGAGAGCCAGTTTGGCTTGGTGATGTCCGCCATTACGTTACTCTGGTAGTTTCGGCAGAGGTAGACGGACACGTCTCGTGAGTCGTTACGGTTGAGATAGACATGTTTGAAACACGTGTGAGGGCGACAAGATGGGGCCGATCAGGCTTATAGAGGGGCGCAAGCTCCGATGGACTAGAATCTGGAAGAATATTGTTTTTTGAATAATTCTGTACCTTTATAATATTTTGTTTGGCCGATGTTACTGTTTGTGGCCGTGATGAAAAACTAGTTGTGTTTGTTTTCTGGCAGGATGCTGAATTAATATTTTCTCATTTGGACTGGTTCTCTCCTCGGGAGTGTACTAACCTTAATTAAAATTCAGCTTGGTATGAACACTGTTTTCTTTTCTTTCGGGCTTGACCAAAATATAATTGTTCGAGATGTACAGTGTTTGGTACGATCGAGTTGTAACCTACAGTAAGGTTGATTAAAACTTTCCGGCCAGGTTTCTGCTTTTATTTGTGGAAGAAGGTGGAGTGATCATGCCTGATTAATCATTATTACGTACTTGCCCAGCCCCGTTACATTACAATGGAACCTCTATCTATTGAACCCAGATGTATTGAATGTCCGTATCTAAGGAACACGTCCTGTGGTCCCATTTCTTAATTGTCTGCATTTCAACACCACATCCATTGAATGTCAGCATGTATTACATTTTTTTGTCAGTCCCCTGAGAAATGATGGATAGAGATTCCACTGTATTGGTGCAGTGACCAGGATTTGTAGTGTAGGATTCGTCGAGCTCCGTTGGCGTTACGTTTTATGGTGCCGTAACCAGGATGGGCCGATAGTGTGGCTCAAATCCCGCCACATTACAGTAGTAGGTTCATTGTGTGTATAAAATACTTTTTTTTATGAATGAGTTGGTCTACATAACTTAAAATAAAAAATAAAAAAACTGCATGCCTACAACATTTGTTTAGGATGTGATACTGTACCCCAGATACATAGTCCTCTTAAGGATAAAGGTGGACTTTCTCAAATCAAGTAATTTTGCTCTGCTTATCTATGATAGTATTTGTGCTTTGATATTTAACATGTTGTAGATATTTTATAGAACATACGTACAAGCTGCTAATTTTTTAACAGTCTAAACTTACGTCTTACTGTACTTATATAGAAAGCCAATTTGTGTCAGTGTTGTGCAAGTTATCTGCATTTGAAAGACATTGTTGATTTTTTAATGTGTATGTACATTGGAAAGTGTATATTAGTAGGTTTTCTTACAAAAATGTGTCCTTTAGGTGATGAATTCCGCGTGTATGAGTTTGTAGTCCGCCACTTCCTGGCATGCTGCTCCAAGGATGCTGAAGGTCTGGAGACAATTGTTGACATAAACATTAATGAAGAAAAGGTGGGTGATTTTTCTGCATTATTTACAAGGGCAGATCTTAGTTGATTATACACAAACAGGCGTAAATATTATTAGCAACCAAATCTAAAAAAAGGAATTAATTTTTCTGTATTTAGTTACAGTATTTATATTGTCTTATGAACAGGTACAAGGCAAATAATTTCCTTGATATTATGTGCACTAATCAAGGAATGTTAAGGGCCTTTTTCTACGAACTCCAAATTAAGTTCCGAGTATAACCTGAGTTTAGCTTAGAAATGTGTATTACGACTGTAATACATATACATACGTATACTCTGTTCTGTATACTATTCACTGAATAAACTATCCGCCCCTTGGACCTGAAAGTTTCTTATTTGAATACATAGGAATCTATTAGTGGAATGTAGTTTTCCAACACAGAGATGAGTTGAGGATAGGATTTGTGTCAAATAGATGAAAACCGGTAATAATTGAAGAAATGCTATGTTGAGATACGCACATTGTTTGCAAACGGTGTGGCCACTGGACCTGGAAACCGGGAAGAGTCAGGGAATTTTGTAGATACTGAAAAAAGTCAGTGAAAGTCGGGATATTTTATTAATAATTTGGAAACTTTTTGCTACGAAATACAGGTACTCCTTATTTTGCAAATAAAATAGAAATTAATAGGTACGTACTTATGCTTAAGGCACTTCCTTTTATGTTGAAATTGTGTTTTCAAGATTTTTTGTCTTGTAACATTTGGCAGTTTTAATGCATTATGTTGGTCATTCTGTCTTGCCATGTTTTTTTTTTTTTTTTTTGTGTTTATCCATTTGCATATAACCTCAGTTCGTTCGTACTGTTTTAAAACTTAATGGTGACGTGTTTGTTTAATATACAGTGAAACTTCCCAATACCGGACACCTCTGGTGCATAAAAAAATGTCCGGTATTGAGAAGTGTCCGCTGTTAGGAATTACAGTAGTATATAAAAAATATAGTACATATATAAAAAATTTAAATACAAAAATGGTAGACCTACATAATTTTCTTAACTCTATACTGCGTTAAACTCTCGCTAGTCCAAGGCTGAATTTTTGTGGTATTTTCGGAGAAATTTTAAAACCTTTCGACGATGTACGGCAATAAATCTTACCACGCGCGGATACAGCTGGCTGGCCGACGTGACTCATCCACACACACTGGCGCACGCGAGCACGAGACCGTGTGCCTTGTCTACACGTTGCTCGCTCTCGCTCGCACTGTCAGCCGGTTCGGCACGTGAAATATTTCCGAGTCGTGTGTCAAAGTTTCCGAGATCAACGTGGGTAATTATTAAGAAAAAAGTTTGATGCCAATGTTTTGTGGTGCATAATTTACGTTAACTGCAGCTCATGTCACCCTAATTTGTCCATTGTTCCCAACTTGTGTGTGAACAAATCCTTACTCCATATGCATTCGGCTAAACTAGAGTATTTTCATACGGCTCACTTAATTGAATGAAAGGCATGAAAAAAAAAAAAAACGTTTTCTACACTATCAATTTGCCGAGTAAACGTCACAGCCTCAGAAAGAAAGAAACAGAGGCTACAAAACCACTGAAACGTTAGTGTATCTACAGTCAGTCCATCCGTTTTTGGGAATGTACGTTTGCTGAAACCGCAGCTATTCTCCGTCCACGACTTCAGTATTGCTTCTCTATTTTTATTATGTCGGCAATCTGAGTTTTCTTCACGTCGAACTTCACAGCAGCGTCACGGACGCTTAATTTTTCTTTTTCATGCATCCTAATCACAGCTAATTTATCCTCTAATAAAGTTAAACGTTTAAGCTTCTGAGACATTTCACACAAAATAAGTCACTCGATTACGACTGCTACACTATTACGTGAAGTGCATGAAAAGAAGAGTAAACAATGACTAAGCGCTACAACACACGTCGCATGCGTGTGTGGTGGGAGGATCGAGTTACACTGCAGCTGCGCGTGTGCGTGTGTGTGTGGAGGGTCGGGATAACGCGAGGCTACGCGCTACCTGCTTACAAGGGGTGTACAAATCGCACTTTCTTCGTTACGACTCACTGCCGAAACATTAATTGAAGCTGCTTTGCAATTGTTTTCGTGCCCCTTTTTTGCGCATTTTGTCCGTTATTCACTACTTATTATGTGTCCGCGTCCGTTTATAAGAATGTCCCTTATTTGGAGAGTATTTCTCCATAAGGCTCCATGTTAATCTGCCGGTGATTGGAAAAATGTCCGTTTTTCGGAAGTGTCCGCTAAGGGAAGTTTCACTGTATTATGATGAAATGCCTGGTTTCCTGATATTTATCAGTATTAATTCCTAAGAACTGTAGTCATTATTTATATTTATGTACAAATTGTGGGATGTGTCGATGATGGCTAATTGAAGTTTAAGTGTTGTGTTTTTGTTTTGGTACGTAACGTACTTTTTAGTAGATATTTTTTAAAAATAGTCAAAGTGACTAGTTTTTCAACCTGTTATGCTCCAAACACGAAAAAATAAAATTCTTTAACCTTAAATGGTCTGGGTGAGAAGATATTTCACTGGGGTTACGTGAAGCCGAGTTGGGTATATTTTCAGCGTTACTGGGTGAGAAAGTTCAGCCTTAACAATATGGGAAAGGCAGCAGTGACAAGCCATATAGTAAATGGGGGAAAAAACATAAAGAAGCAGCTGCAAACCGTAAGAAGTGTGTGGAAATAGATATTCTATTAAAACATGGCCAAAGTACTTCAGAAGCCTCTGTTTGTAAGTACCCACTGAACCTGTTAGTCCAAGTACAGTGATACTGATGTGCCTAGGGCCATCGACAGAGGGGGGCAAAAGGGGTCTGAGTGCATGAGGGACCCAGGGCAGTGAACTGAAAAATAATGAAATAAAACTTTTAGAAAAATTAATTTTTCCCCGCATATAATTTATCTCATGTCAAATTTTATTGCTTCCTGTGTTATTAAGCAGCAAAACAAATGTTATATTCAGTTTTCACTGGAAAGAAAAGGAATAAAAAATTGAGATTTAGAATGGTACGACCCTAAAGACTTAACTTGCACAAGGGCCTGCAAATCCTGTCAGTGGCCCTAGATGTGCCTAAAAAACTTTGCACACATTTCTGTTAAATGATAGTATAACTAAGTCCAAAATATATTGGTGTTTGTTTGAGTTCTGTTGCAGAACATCATTCATTCATGGGTAATGTTAGAAGTCTTACCTTTTCCCAATGTACTTTTTCTTGACAGTGAAATAAATCATTGTTGGTGAAATTGCTTTCAGACTGTAAGTAGTGTGTAGTTTTCGATGATAAATTTTAATGGTAAAAAAACCTTAAAAGTCCAGAAATTATTTCCGCTGAATGGAGTGGCTACCATGAAAACAATTTTAACTCCAGAGTTACGCATTAATTTAAGTTTTTCGCTTTACATTTGTATGTATGGTATGTATCGTAATAAAATTGGTACAGTAAGTATGTGCAAAAGACAGAAGTACACGTACGTACTTACGTTTTGATACTAGACAGATACACACAAAAATATACGGCGACACATGATCGCGGAAGCGTGTATCGCGACGTTTCGCTGCTTAGAGCAGCGCTTCCTCTGGTGAAGAGACATGGCTTACTGCGGTATGGCTGCCGATGCACCGATGCTGATGCTCCTAGCTGCCAATGATTGAACTGATATGAGGCGGGAGATTCGAAAGCGTCACGTAGAAGAGGATATGTAGGGGTTTATGAGGAGATGCGAGTGAAATGGTTGTGGAAATCTGATTAACCGGGGATGTTATCTTATGTTGAGACCTGGTGGTTGCCTTGGTTTGGTGATGTACTGATGAGCTACTTCCCATCGTCTGAGTTCAGAGCTATTGCTTGTAGGTGGCAGGGCCCTCACCACTCTAGTGCTGGTCAAAGTCTTTGTTATGGTGGGCTACATGGGCAGCAACTGATTTTTCCTGTAGGTTGGTGTCTTAACCTGCTATGGCTTGTCTGGTGTCTGCTCTGTGACCATTCATTCTCTGTCAGTGTGTTGGTGGTGAGGCCGATATATTCAGCGTCACAGTGGTTACGCTGTAGCCGGTAGATTAGGTTTTTGGTAGCACAGCTGTAATTGCCTTGGATGGAATACATGTGATTGGTTAGCCTGTTTTTGAATAATGATGTAGAATGCTTGTGGATGGCACAGGAGCCACAACATGGGCTATTGCAGGGATGAGAACCTTTGAGAATAGTAGTAGTGTTGGTAGCTGTAGAAGTTGGGAGTAATGTAATGACCACCTTTTGTGTATGGTGACCATGAACATTGATCATATTTTTAGCATTTTTGAACTTCATGTAATAGAATGTGTTGGCAAAAATTAAGTTAATTAGTATGTAATGAACAGCATCACGTGTAAATTTGTCCGCAAAGTTTTGAAATTAATTAAAATGTTAACAAAAAGTTTAAAATGTTTCAAATAAATAAAAAGTATGAGCAGCAAATATATTTCGTGCACATTCAGTTGCAATGAAATACTGTACAAGCACAAATGGTAAATGTTAATGGTAATTTTAGTGGCAAACCATTAAGACTACATTTACAAGGTAACATAAGATTTCTTTACTCAGTACTTGAAATAGATGACTTTGTTGTTTATTGTTTTAATTACATTCTTTTTATCCTTTTTTTCATTCTTGTTCTGCAAGAGGAAACAATCAAATCCACTTTCCACTTATTAAAGTTATGGTAATTACTGCACACTCAGCAGTCCCAAAAGCATTAAAATTTATTATGTTACATAATTTTTCAAAATACCTATTGTATGTCCATAATATTAAAGCAAAGCTTCCAATCATTGAGGTGGAAAACTTAACAGGTGTACCTTATAGCTGAATTTTTTTAATAACAACAGGTTTACTGCAAAATATATTATTTATACATGTACTGTATGCTCAGAATCTTTTTGTTTAGCTTTTGCTGGTCATTTAGTTTAAAATTTAGGGCTATCTAAGGGTGTCTTTATTACTAGAAACATATCACATTTTTTTTTTTATTGCCTACATATTGCATCTACAAACTACTGCAGTATTTGCTATTAGTATATCTGTATTGGTAATCCTCTTATAGGTGGTTCGGGATAAAGTGAGCACTCAAAAAAACCCTTCTAAAGTTATATTTTCAGCCACTTCATATCTTTCCATGCATAATGGTTAACATTGGGACGTGTCTAACCTCACTGCTCACGTCACTTTATGTTTGCGCGTGTAAGGTAAATTGAGCAGTCAGTATGAAGTGATACAGTTTAATAAAAATTAGTTTATTAATTATATAACATATAATTACGTTGATTTCAGTTTATTTTGTTTCTATATTGTTGTAATTAAATAGGAAAACACACTGAACTATATTGCGTAATTTCGCTGCGAACTTTACAGGTAGTAAGACAACTATAGTTAGTGTTGAATTATATGTAGTAACAGCTAGTGATATTTTTCTATGGTAGAATTCTTAGTGCTCACTTTATCCTGAATGACGTATAATTGTTCAACTGACCATGCAAAAAGCGTCATCTATAAAGTCCATGCTTTTTTTTTAATTTTTGCGTCTGCTTAATTTCACCTACCCCACGAAGCTTATTTTTACTAGACGGTTTGCACTTAACTAGACTGTTGCTACAAATGTAAGCATAAACTACATAAGCACTACTGAACAACTGATGAAGACTCATAGCTATCTGGTTGCGATTCAGTGGTTGTAATAATACACAAGTGTTGGATTATATCCTTGCTAGCGTATTTGGGTAATAGTAAGTTATTCAGCTCTTTTATTTGGAGTTGGTAGTACAGGCCCTAAATGATGTACTTTTAGATTGGTATTCATTGCAAATGTATTTGATTACTGTCTTCTTCTACCTCTCTGGTGTACAAAGAGGTTTTTTGATTAAAGCAAACATCTGCTGTGAGTAACACACGCGAGCGCTTTGATAGTCAAGTATAAATTAATTTATGTACTTGGAAAATTCCATTATGAAGAAAAGATAACTGCAATGTGCTGGAACAGTCACTTAATAGATATTGGTCAATATAGTTTGTTCTGGATAAAGTGAGTACTTTTGAAGCCTTAGTTATTTTTTTTATTTCCGTTAATTTATAGTTTCCTGCCAATTTTTAATCTTAACAAAGCACCCTAAGTAACAATCAAAGTGTACTATATGTACTTAAAAGATAAAGTATAAGGCCACAATAAATAATATTTTTTTTAGCAATTATTTTAGACAAGGTGGCTGTCAAAAGTGCTCAGTGTTATCGCAAACCACCAGTAATAAAAACCGAGATGTTGTGACATAAGCCTTCTCTGTAGGAGTGACACATAATGTTGTTTATTCAACCTTTACTGTGACTATTTTATGTATAAAACTAAAAATTGTGATACAATAAAACCGTAATTTACAGTACATTGTGGTTGGGTTCCTGAGAACAGCGACGCAAAATGAAACGACTTACGTTGAGTCAGACCAGCCTTGCAGACAGCCTATAGGCAAATCTTTCTGGAACATAAGAATGTTAACTGTTGTGCGCAAGAATGGATTAACAGCATTATTCTGAATCAATGATTACGTAAATTGAAAAATGGGTACTCAGACATTAGTGACGTTAATCCGAAACTATGTAAAGCGGTCGTTTGGTGTAAGTTGAGTCCTTAACTACAGTATACTAGATTTTATGTTTTAGTTTGTGGCCAGTGGGCTTATGATCATCAAACGGAACTACTTGGATGTATACCCATACGAGAAATGGAGTGGTAAAGAAATCCACGTGTACCAACAGGGACAGACTTTTGAACCCACAAGCATTGAAATGACAGATGGCAACACCAGTGCACCAAATCTTCTTACAGAGGCTGACCTCATTGCTCTGATGGAAAAACATGGCATTGGTAAGGAACTTGTATGATATTTTTTAAAATGCTTGGAAGCATAGTGATTTTTAAATGTTTCTACAATACAAGCACCGTATTTACCGTATACCCTACACCAGTGTGTCAGAACCAGAGACGTGTCGATCAGTACGATGCCATTTCATGTCATCTTCATGAAGGTCACACAGTTCATTTAACTTCTCATTATGTGAACGTAATCCATGACCAACTTCAGCAATATGAATTTGCTCTAATCAAGCTGGATGGCACAGCAATAATACATTGTGTTCACATTCTGGAGGACCCAGGTTTTGTCTCTAGCTTCAGCAGCCCTGAGTTTGGTTTTGCATGGTTTCCGAATATCACCCCAGTTGAATTCTGGGAAGTATCCTTAACACTGATCATGGCCGATTCTGCTCCCAGTTCCTGACATTGTGTACGGTTGTGCGTAACCATCTCTAGTGACTTTGCAGTTGACACGTTAAGTCCATTTTACAAAAAAAATGTACTATACAAACTAAAAAGTTAAAAATGAAAAATGTTCAAATAACTACGTCCCATGCTCATGAAGTTTGTGTTTGAAGATAATGATTTTTAATACATAATACTGTACCGGCATCAATTATGGACTTACATGCCAGCAGTTCTGGAAAAAGGTTGAGAAATGTGTATGTGCATATTGTATGTATGTTTGTATTTTTTTATAGTAAATAATATAACATTTACTTTTTAAATCCCAGTAATTCTGCCATTGTAAATTATTATGGAGGTAATCACTATAATGAGTTATGTTTGGTTGGTTAGTGAAGATACATATGCCTGATGATTTCACAGGTACTGATGCCACCCACGCTGACCACATAGAGACGATAAAGTCCAGACTGTATGTGGGTCTAGAAGACAACATCCACTTTGTACCTGGACAGCTGGGCATGGGACTAGTAGAAGGATATGACAGCATGGGCTTCCCTATGAGCAAGCCAAACCTCCGAGCAGAGCTGGAGGCTGATCTGAAGAGAATATCTGAGGGTACTAAAGATCCAGAAGTTGTTCTGAGAGAGCAAGTGGACAAGTATAGAGAGGTCTTCAGGATAGCTCTAGCAGAGGTAAATACTATTTGTTTCTGAATGATGTGCTTTGTGGTTCCACCGGCTTGGCTAGATAATACTGCCACGCTCCGTGCTAGGTGGATTCCAGCCTGCACGCCACGGCAGAAAAAGAGATAGAGCTAGAGAGTGTGTGATCCTGCCGGTCACAGCTGCTTTGGCGGTATTTCGATGGTTGAACTATGTGGATATAGTCGATTAGTTGATTCAGTTGTTAGTACAGTGAACCCTCGATAACTCGGACCTCGATGTCCCGGACTTCGGATAACTCAAACAGAATTTTTAAAAAAATTTTAATAATTTTTAATTAATTATTTTTCGGTTAAAAGACATAAGAAAAAGTTTCTGCTGGATTTAAATTCATCCCATTATATTTTAGAACAGTATTAAACTTTATAACGAAGTCATCCATCGCTACTTAGCCTTTAATAATCCCACAGTAAATATCTGGCCAGTTCCGTGTGGTAAAATATTGCTAGCTAGGCGCGCGACGCGTGAAGAAAGATGCAACGCAGCAGGCCGACCTCTCACTTCTTTATCTTTCCTCCCTCTTCGCCCAGCGAGCCAGGCACGCACGTGTGTCGTAAATAAACATTTCAATGTAGTGCTTGTGAAATGACGGTAACTACGGGTTATAATGACACATAAACGGAAAATTATTTTGTTCTGGTATGTAGCCTACAATGAATTCAGGGTTGCAAACAAATTGTCCCGGACATTAAATAGAAAAATTAAAAATCATTGCTTTGCATTGCATTTGTAGAAAAATTGGTGAGAAGGTTTTACGCCCCTTTAACAATGTTTTCAAGTGCCGATGTGGGTGGTGAAAGAACAAAACAACATCCATGCCCAAGCCGGACACGATGAGTCACGCTCGCTTGTTGATGATGCTCTGTTGATAACGTGACGGCGTCTGGAGAGTTGTAACGTTTTAAGCATGAATCGGATTTGTTTATAAACTACTTCACGGGAAATAATAGCGTACATGTAAAGGACCGTAAAATGTAAACGTTTTATGCGGGATAATTTTAAACGATTTTCAATGAGTGACGCACGTGAATGGATTAACAAGATTTTGTAGTCTTGATTTTTCCATTTTACTATACACCGACAAAATCTTTTTATTTATTTTAGAAGAAATGTTCACGTTATGAACGAGTAAATATAGAAAAAAAAATGTACATTTGTTACATTCTACACAAAAAAAAAATTAGAATGTAATTTTTTGAAAACCCTTTATAATGGCCGCACCTCATTTTTGGGCCTAAAATTTGGTCAAAAATATGCGGCGATTACGCGAGTAAATACGGTAACTCTGTAGAACATGATTAAAATTTTATTGCTTTATAATATGACAATTTGTGTATGAATACAGCTGTAAATTATGTGTTCTATGATGCAATTTACATACATAAAATTAAATTTTAAAATTAGTAGTGTTAAAATATGTTCACATAATGTACAGTGACCCAGAAGGATTGTTAATTACAGTACCGTTTATATTCATGTATACGAGGAAAGTTATTTTTATACCTATGTAACTTTGAAGGAGGGTAGAGTAACTAACAGGCTAGCAGTTGGCTGTTGCCCCTACGCTGTGACATACGGACGTAAGGAATTTTTCAATGTAAACACCTTGTGTGAGATGCGTGTGGTCACGTGCAGCGTTTGTATTGCACGAGACTGTACTGGTTGACCTTGACTACTTCCGCTCGCAACCTCCCTAGCTTATCTCCAATGATCATTTCTTATCTCTCTCACACGTGCATGCACATTGGCTGTCGCCAGTCAGACGAAAACATTTATGTGGTAGAAGGGTGCCTGGTGTCAGCGTCTAGCACAGAGATAAAAAAAAGGATCAGCCAGAAGTAGCAGCATAAAAAATAAATAAAGATCTGACTGCCCACATTGTTTGACATTCTTTTATAGTCTTCCACGTTACGTTAATATTCCCACTGCATGGTGGCCCTCCCGTAACTTGATACAATAGTTATGTACAAAACAGTATTTATTGTAGCCTCTTTTGCTTGTAGAAATAATAGCGTACTAATTTCTTCGCATTTCTTGTGATTAATGACTGATTACCCCACCTCTCCGGACACCCCTCGATAACACGGACAAATCGTAACTCGGACAGCTTCTTCCCCCTTTTAGTCCGAGTTATCGAGGGTTCACTGTATTCACTGTTTTGTTACAAGTTTGTCTGCATTGCAAATTCTTGTTAGTAAACAACTCTTAACAGTAAAAAATTATAAAATTGAAATATGTTCTTTCATGATTATATAAAATTAGATGTCGCAGGTTAAAAAGTTTTCAAATTAAGTTCCTACCATTTTGAAAGGCGCGGGCAGTCTTTCTATTTGCATTCGTTGCGTAGACTTGAATGTGCGAACAGAAAATACTACTTGTGTTTGCAGGAACTAAAGTATGTAAGTACAGCCAAAATTCTCTACCCATTGTTTTTAAGGGACCAGTGAGAAAAACTGATGAATGCGGGAAACAACTTAAAATAAAAAAAATAAAAAAAAAAACTAAAGACATAACCTCAAAAATTTTTTTAACATGTTCACCACATGAAAATATAAATAATGTAGTAATATACATTATATAATATATAGTTATTTCTGATGATGGAGTTTAATGTCGATGGTGGCAATCCAATATGTTTGGCGATGTCAACACGCTTTTCACCAGGACATTTCTCCACCTCCTGTATTATTTTAAAGCATTCTTCAAATGTGTGAACAGATTTTGAAGGCTGCAACATTGTTACAGCAATAATTTATGAACACATTTCACAGGCCTTAAAATGAAAATACTGTACCCTACTTGTTAAACAAAATTCAAAAAACTTCTATCAAAACAGGGAACATAACAAGATACGTATTGTATTTACATGGCGAAACGTAACCTACACACTCGTGCGCTCGGCTGCCTTCGGGTTTATGCGGAAGTGCATAAAATGGCGGAAGAAAATTCCAGACGTTGCTGTAATTTATTCACTAAACAATATTGAAATGCTTAAAAAGGCACGTATTTACATTTGAACAAAATTAATTTATACATAACACGTGTTCGATATCTATTGAAAATAATTTGGATATCAATTTTAAAAAGTAGTTCCTCTATAAAAATATTTCTTTTTTCTGTCGGTGGCAACGTCAGTTGTTCATCTAACGAAAATACTGCAATGTTTGTGTTTTCATTACTGTACACACAACCTACTGTAATGGGTCTTTCGTCCGCTACTAGTACATCTGGTACGTCTACGTCGCCTTGTTGTTAGTGTCTAGATGTCCCTGTTCGGGCGGTCGAATGTGATGGGTCCTTCATCTACGTTGCAGTGTTGTTATTATCTAGAAGCTGGTTTTTGAGGTTATGATGTCCCTGTTCGGGCTGTCAGAATGTGATGGGGCTTCCCTCTTTCTTTTCTCGTTGTTATTTAGATGTGTGGGAGGTTACGTCGTTCCTGTTCGGGACGGCAGAATGTAGTGGGGCTGATTCTTCTACGTATGTTGTTTGTTTGTTTATATGTTGGATGTAACTCTCCTCCGTTGCTATTACAAGTAGTTAGCCGGCAAAAAAAAAAAAAAACAAAAACACAGCGAGCTGATGTAGAGGCGGTGCCTATTATATTGATGCCCGGATAGCAGTGAGGTTAATCAGCTACAGATGAATAAATAAATAAAAATCATAATATCGGCATTTTCTTTCTTTTATTTAACCGTTCTTTTGACGCAGTTTAACAGACACAGGCAATTAACATTGCGAGTGCTCG